>ML796294.1:271688-286565 GCA_009831015.1 Picea engelmannii | reverse complement strand
AGGAACAGGAGTCAGGACATATATTTTTAATTCTACAATATGTTCAAGCAATGCTTTCTTGGCTGAACTAATGGATACTGCTTTTCTTGCTGATATCCAGAGACCTCATACATATTATTGTGTCACTCAATGATACTACTTAATTAGTCCAAGTGTTAATAATATTTGAATTTTGAACTCCTGTCTTTGAAATAAATTATTCACCTCAACATGTCAAGGTTGTCAACCAATCCTTTACGAATGGAAGTACCTTAAGACTAGTTATTCCCTGGATAATTAAGAGCTTCAAAACAATCAGTGACTTCTGATTGTATTAAAGTTCTTTTATTGTTTTTCCTTGTGTTTGATTATTTATTGCCTAGTTAGGAATTTTAGGTTGATTGATTTTGTAAGACAGTAATGTTTTCCTTGTACATGTTTGAAGGTCTTGTATCCTTTTAAGCTTCATGCAAACTAACTAATCAACTTCTTTGTGGTACTCAGTAGGCCCAGGACATTTTCAGGTGCATCATCTCTACAATCTTGCATCCAAGAAATTTCCCATGGATCATTTCTTTTAGGACTCTTCATGTTTGAAGCCTTTACCTACTTCTCTTACTAGTTCAAATCTTCATTGCAACCTGAGCACACACTGATACAAGCTTCTTATTATTGACCTGTTTAGGTTGTTACACGTTGTTCTTGCTGATGTTTGAAAGGAAAGGCTCTGTATGTACATATGCCTTGGCCGCTAAAATTTTCAAAAATTTAATGCAAGCTGAATGATGCTTGGAGTGAATTTTCTTTCAAATTCTTATTTAAATATATCTTCCATTTGATTTTGTCTGTTCATATTTATTTTATTTATAGCCAAGAGAACAATTAATTAGCACATTAAGATATCTAATAGAGTCATTCAGGTTAGATATCATGCTCCAGAAGAGGAAATAGCTCTGGGTCCAGGATGCTGGCTTTGGGATTACCTGCGGAGGAGTGGAGCATCTGGCTATTTATTGCCACTTTCAGGAGGAGCAGACAGTTCATCTGTGGCAGCTATTGTTGGATGCATGTGCCAGCTTGTAATCAATGGTCAGTTTTCTATTGGATAATTGCTTAGGTATTCAATACCAAGAGATTTTGTTTGGGCTGGTTTATGGCATGTTGTCGATGCAAACACGTGGATGAGTGCCAGCTTGTAATCAATGGTCAGTTTTTTATTGGATATTTGCTTAGGTATTCAATACCAAGAGATTTTGTTTGGGCTGGTTTATGGCATGTTGTCGATGCAAACACGTGGATGAGTGATGCATTAGTTATGATGGGCAATAATAAAATTCATGTCTCAAAGCTCAGCAAAGAATTCATCCCTTCTTCTGAAGTTTTTCATTGAACGTTCTGTAGTTCTTTCTTCTGCTATCATTGAAGAATGCAAGTTGTGTTGCAGCTATAGCCGAGGGAGATGAACAAGTCAAGTCTGATGCCATACGTATTGGTCAATACACAAACGGAGGTTTCCCAACAGATAGCAAAGAATTTGCCAAACGTATACTTTACACAGTTTTCATGGGCTCTGAAAATAGGTAAACTATCCATATGGCATTATCTTTGGTTGTCAAAACCAAGAGACTTCCAGCTGCTTCGTTAGATTCTTGTAAAAAAAACATACAAAATGTGTTGTTAAGGTTATCTTAATCATGATGCAATGATTTTTCTTTCTTGGAGAAATTCTTGACTTGCAGTTTCATTAAGTAACGAACACCGAAGCATAGCTTGTTTAAATCAAATATTCTAAGGTTGATTCGTCCAGTTGTCCATTTTTTAGATTGATACAGTTTCAAATAAACAAAAACTAAATCAATAGCTGATATAACTCAAAATAAAGTTTATGCCGCTTGTTCTAAAATTTGCGTGGAGATCTTATTACATATGTATATACACATTTTCATGTAACTTTGTTTTTATGCGCATATGTTTGCTTGCTGCATTACAGTTGTTGACGAGTTAGTTTGGATTCCTTTGCAGTTCAGAAAACACTCGTGAGCGAGCAAAGCAATTATCTAACGAGATTGGTTCATGGCATCTTGATGTTAAAATTGACACTGTGGTGTCGTCACTCATCTCCCTGTTTTGCTCACTAACAGGCAAAACTCCACAGTATAAGGTAATTTTCTTTAACTTTTTATTTGCTGTATTTAGATAAATAATTAGGGTATGAGGCCTGACTTTAGTCTTTGCAAAACAGTCAGTGTGTAGAAGAGAGAGTTTCATTGAAAACTGTAAAAGAGAAAAAAAGTTGTAAACAGAAAAATCATAGCCAGAAAGATGATAAAATGGAGTGCTTGGCAGATCTCCTAAGGCCTGAAATATTGACTATAATTTAAAATCGTGTACAAAGACTAAAATAACTAAAAATTGTACAAGGACTGAAAGATCCAAAAGACTTTAACAAAGGCTTTTATTGAATAAAATAATTGTACTCACTTATTAAGAACACACTGTCAAGAACTGGATGGCCAAACTATTTCCCTGCATTATGCACCTAAGAAGCAATAAAAAATAAAAGATATTGTTGATATTATGGTAGCTGTGGGAGGTATTAACCTCTACGTGTAACCTTTGACGAGACTAGAATATTCTGGGAAGCAAGAGAAACCCTAAACAGATGTGTAGAAACCCTAGAAGACATGTCGGCTCAATAAAATAATTAATATTTAAGGGTTAACCTCTAAAAGAAGAAGTCGGCCTGGACAGATGACAAAGAGCACTATAAATAAGAGGGCGGCACTAGAGGTCATTTGTCATTCACACTCTCACAACTCACACAGACTAGTGGTGCTGTAGTGTTCCCAAGCCAAGATGCAAGGAACATCACGGTTTTGGTGTCTTTTTTTTTAAACTTCTACTGGTTGTGGTATTTCATCAAACACTTCACTGACCTACTTGTTTACATCTGTTACTTGCAGAATGGCCTCTTGATTTTGGCCTTAGGGTTTATGTTGATGAATTATACATGTGTGGCAACAATAACAAGAAGATACAATCATGGAACATACCTCAACCATATGCAATATGATAGACAAGCCAAAACATCTCAAATCTGCTTTTATTCATAAAATAGAGGACCCTGCTACAATGAAGATGCCGATCTGGAATGCTCAACACATGGCTAAGAAGATAGACAATAGAAGCTGGAGCTGCTACAAAATGCCCCAATAGAGGGTGCCACAGGCCTCCAAAGGCCAAATATCCAATGAAGATCAATACAAGACGAGCTGGGTCATATGAAGTGCCAAAGGACCCAACTGAATGATGCCATGCCCTGCTGGAATGCTGAAGCTCCTCAACAATTCGGCCCTGCTACCAAATGTGTCCAATCACCTCAAGAAAGATGCCAAACAATAGATTAGGTGATGGCAAGAACAACCTAGGTGCCCGAATCTCCAAGATCTCTCTCAAACCCTATGGATCTGAACCTCCTCCAAGATATGGTGCGCCCCCCTGGATGCCTAAAACCCTAGATAAATCGGCCTCACTTCTAGATGCCTCCAAATGCTCCACAAAACCGCTAGAATGATAGATTGGGGCTTGGTTACCTCCCTAGTGAAGTCCCAAGCAAAATGATGAAGATTTGAGCTAGCAAATGACTGAAACCACTTTTTGAAGTTTGCCCCTCTCCTCCAATTCGTCCCATGCATCTAATAAATCAAATGGCAATTGAAACTCCTCCTGAATGGACTAGATCTGATGTCCAAGGCCCTGCAATGGAAACCCAGGTGATAGAATCTCCAAAATCCCTGCCAATCACCTGCAATGAATCTCTCTCCAAGAATGGTGTGCCCCCCTTGCTGGAAACCCCCAATGGTGCGCCCTCCTTCTCTTCCTGTGCTTGTGGCTGGTGTAGAACCCTCCTGCACTGATGTAGAACCGAGCTAGAATGGTGTGGGAGAGTATTGCATCTCTGAGACCAAGCTTGGGACAAGCTAGGTGGAATCTTTCACCACCGAATTGTCCTCTAGGGTTTGTTAAGTCAAAACCCTCAAAACCCCCAATGCTGGGCTCACTAGCTAGAAGCCAGATATCAAATATGATCATGCATGAATGAATGAGTAGAAGCCCTTGCCTTTCCTTATACTTTTTGGCTCACCTTGTCCCTCCAAAGTGACTTTCATTTTATTAATATTTAATTAATTAATTAACCTTTTTACCTCTGAAAAGCTCCTTATCTCTCCTTGTTTCTTCCATGGCCACTAAAAGTCACTTCTCACCATCCCATCCTATAGTGTTGCTTCTCCCGATTCCAATGAGCTATTACACTAAGAGGTTCCTCCAAGTAATGTGCCCAAAATGACCTCTTCCGTGAATTCAATTAACTTATAGCTCAAAATAGTCAAAATCATGGAAATTGTCGGAATGCAACGGAACCAAAGCCAACCTGTGCGGAATGGGCTCATAATGATGAAATATGATGAGCAATGCAAGCTAGCTGCTGGACCCCACAATGCCTCTCAATAACCCCTGTACTCGCTATAACATCCATCTGGCTACTCTGGTCATCATAAACCTCTGCACTGTGATGATGTCCCAAAGTGGGGACATTATAGGTGCACAAGTTTTGGAGAGGGAGTGCAGCTGCAGCTACTGCAACTGGGATTTTGGCTTTTGGTTATGGTTGGACTTTCTACTTGGTTATAGTTTGGACTTTCTGCCTTGGTTATGGTTTGGATTCTTTGCTTGGTACGCTAGCCTTGGAGAGAGATATGCTATCTTGGTTGGCTATTGATTTTAAGGTTTGCTTCCGAAATTATTCTGTCTGTCAAGGTTAAAGGTGCTCGGGGGTGGCTTCATGCCTATGGTTGGGTGACAATATTGCTATATTGTCTATTGAAAAACGAGCACATCTCTTTTATTCTAACAAGTTATGGGCCCACACCACCTTCAAGATAGTCTAACCACTGGAAGGTAGTGCGACAGTTATTTGTTAAGCTCGTTATGGCACCAGTTACAACTGCAACTAGGTTTTCTGATTATGCAGTTGCAACCTTAGTCACCGCGTTCGTGTTCGAATTCGACACCAATGAAATTCGGGAAAAATTCGCCTTAATTTTTTTTTTGATAAAGTTCGGCATTAAATTCGAATGTTATATATATAATAAATTTATTTAAAAAAATGAAATAATAATAAATATATTTATTACATAATAAATATAATAACTTAGGACAATTATATAACGATAGCCGTAGCCCATTACCGAAACTGGTGGCTGTAATTTCGTGTCGGTCTGTGAGAGTTGGCATCATGTTCGTGAGAGGAAATGCTATGCGGAAGATTTATACGGAGGGTTTACTACGGACGATAGCCGTAGACCATTACCGAAACTCGTGGCTGTAACTCCGCGTCGGTCTGTGAGAGTTGGCGTCATGTTCGTGAGAGGAGATGCTATGCGGAAGATTTATTTTTACCTTAAACCATTCCAAAACCTAACCTCTCCAATAACAAGCTAATTTAAAGGCGAATTTCAAAGAATTTGTTCGGAATTGCGTGAAGTTTGACGAATTTCGAACTTGAATGTTCAAATTCGCCGAACTCGGTGACTAAGGCTGCAACAAACCCTAACCCTTGTGTTCAGGCACTTCTTGTAAAGCATTTGACCTAATTCCTTGACATCCTAGTGTGCCCTAGCCTAGTGCACCTCTTGGTACCCTCAACTAGCAAAAACGTCAGGTTTGAAATTTTTTTGGTCAAAGTCAAAGGTTGACTTCTGGTCAAATTGATTTTGTGGTCAAAGTTGAAATTTTAGAGTTTCGAGCTTGTTCTAATCATTGAATCTTCTGATTGAGTTTCTAATCTCTTCTTGTCAAGATGTTATCTAGTTTCAAATTGGAAGACAAGCTGGACGATGCTACAAGGTTTCAAAGGTATGCACTTGTATATGCTGTCTAAGTTATATCATTTAGTGAAACATGAGTGTGTTTGCAGAGAAAGTACTAGAGATCTTGTCCAAGCTGTAATCTTGGATTCAGTGCATTCAGAAGAACAAGCACACCCTCCATAGCAAGTGAAGCTTTAGGTTCTAGGTTTGATTAAATTGATATATATCAAGGGTGATAGTTGATACATTACAAATTGTGAAAGCAATCTTTGAAAGATTCTATTATTGCTAGGTGCAATGAATACTTAACTACATATGAATACTATTGATATAGATGCTTATTGTGCTTGTTTGCAAAATAAACTAACATCTCCTCTAGATAGATATTTCTTTTTTTCTCTTGTTGTTCTTGTTCCGGGTAGGTACCCTTGTGATGAACAAATCCTTGTGGAAGCTGTCATAGAAGAAGTTTATAAGGATGACACAACTGCCAAATGGGCAACAATCAGAACAGATAGAAACAAACTTAAAGAGACTCAGAGGAGTCAGACTCGAAGGAAGACAGGAATCAAAAGGAAACTATAACAGGCTTTTGACACTTTGCAGAAAGCAAAGAGAGATGCAACAGACGAAAGCATGGACTCTCTCAGATGGAGGGAGTTGATCACAAAATTCCAAAAGAAGAGCATGCATATTGCTCATTCAGACATGAAGTTGGGATTAGGAGGGAGCTAATCCCCAACGATATGATCCATTAAAGAAGAATCTATAAAGACTATGAAGTATCTATCCATGTTCTTCATTGGAAGTAGCAACCATGATAAGCAACACGTGTGCAGTTTGACTCTAGAAGAAGTCTTCTTCGAAAAGAAGCCTTGAATATCCTTGGTTGTCCATCTACATTTATGTTCCTATGGCGGAAGGAAAAAGTTGGAGCCTTCAGGAAAGAAGGGCATGCAATTTATAGAAGATTCCATGGACTCCAAAATTGAAGACAAACATGAGGAAGAACATGAAGATTCCAAGAAAGAAAGAAAAGTCAGAACAACAAATTGAACCAGTTTGAACCCACTAGAAGTAGTCAAGCAGAAGGAATGGAAGGAAGCTGTGATGAAGAACAATGTATGTGAAAAATTGTGAAGCATTGATAGATACAAGGCGAGACTCAGGGCTAGACGGTTCTCCCAGAAGGAGGGAGAAGACTATGATGACAGCTTGTTCCAGTAACCATACATACCTCTACCTGAGCCATTATATCTCCTATAGTATCCATGGGTTGGAGTTTACATTAGATGAATGTAAAGACTGTTCTTCTCAACAAAGTAATTGAAGAAGAAGCGTATGTAGAGAAATCAACCTCAAGGTTTTGAGGTATACCAGAAAGAGACCCTTGTATGCAACTGGAAGAAGACCTTGTATGGATTCAAGAAAACTTAGTGCAGAGTCTCTCATGTACATCAGAAGCGTGGTGAAAACTTCCTATGACAAATGACGTATATTGAAATGGTTCTTCAGAAGTCCGGGATGATGGATTGCAAATCCATGATGACAAATCTGAAGAAGTTGAGAGACTCTGATCTAATAGACTAGTCTCTGTATCGATAAATGATTGGCTCGTTAATGTATTTGGAGAATACTCAGCTGGATATTTGCTTTGTGGGACATTTGAGTTATGATATACGACTGCATGGATTTATCGATTCAGATTGGGCAGGGAGTGCAAATGATAGAAGAAGTGCTACTTGGATATGTTTCAGTTTGAGCTTTGCCACGATGTCACGGGCTAGTAGGAAACAAAAGTCTGTTGCACTCAGCACTATAGAAGCAGAGTATATCGCAGCTTGTGATGCTTGTATGGAAGCAGTGTGGCTCCGTAAGCTGGTTTCTGGACTGTTTGATCAGGTGTTGGATTCGACCGTGATATAGTGTGATAATCAAAGCTGTGTGAAGCTTTCAGAGAAACCGGTGTTCCATGACAGGTCGAAGCACATTGAGATCGAGTATTATTTTCTCCATGATAGAGTCCAGAGGGGAGAAGTTGTTCTCCAGTATATCTTCACAGATGAGTAGATAGCAAATATTTTGGAAAAGCCTCTGTCCAAAATGACAAGTTTGCGTACTTAAGGGACAAGCTAGTACTCATGGAGATGACTTCCTTATTGGAAAAGGAAGAGATGACTCCCATGTTGGGAGGGAGCACTGATATGTTATTGATTTATGGACAGTCATTTTCCAGTTCGGAAAATGGTCCAGGTTGGGCAGTTCCTTTCCAGTCTAGAAAGTGGTTCAAGATTTCCGATGGATAGTCATTTTCCAGTTCGGAAAATGATCCAGATCGGACAGTCATTTTCGTAATGAAAATGGTCCGATAGATTGCTGATGTACCATAGACAAGGATTCCCTTTGTGGCCAGTGTGGGGGAATGGTCTAGGACACTCATTCTTCTTGGCAGTCACTCTGATTAGTGGTCAAGAAGAATGGTCCGCCTCGCGGGGTAGTCATTCTTTCGAAGTTCACAGTTGTTAGCAGTTCCGAAGAATGGTCCGTTTTGGAGGTTGGTGCAGGATAGTCATTTCCTTAGGAAATGATCCGGACAGTCATTCCCTAGGGAAGACTCATTCTCTCCAGGTTGCACTGTGATTAGTGCCGGAAGAATGGCCCAGTTAGGTGAATGGTCCAGGTTCAACAATCAGGGATAGGCATTCCCTAGGGTAGACTCATTCTCTCCAGGTTGCACTATGATTAGTGCCGGAGGAATGGCCCAGTTAGGTGAATGGTCTAGGCTTAGAAATCAGGGACAATTATTCTTCTATGCTTTGGAAGAATAGTCCAGATAGCCCATGGCTGATATTTTTACTTTCCAAGGGAAAATGCTCTTCCACATCTCATAGATGTGAGTGGAGGAATGGCCCAGATGACTCAGTTTGTATCATGATATTGTTTATGCAGGTTGATATTAGATGATATGATTGTTGTGGAGTCTGTATGTCTCTAGACAATAGCTGTATGCTATTGTGGTGGATGTGATCCACTGATAGTGACTATGTGTCACTGGTTAGTAGCCGTGTGCTACTAGGAGTGGTTGTGTACCACTGGGTAGTAGTTGTGTACTATTATGGATAGACACAATTGTGTTCTATTGGATGGCATTGTTCTGATTGCCATGGAGACTACCACTAGTGTTGGAGATGATTGCCAACTAGATGGATAGTTAGTGTGTTGATGGATAGACATTCTCCCTGTGGAGAATGATCCAGGTTGACAGGTTGTTGATGTACCATGGACAACTATTCTTCTAGGACGTATGTCCAGATTAGAAGAGTGGTCCATCTCCCTGAGTTCACAATAGTGACCGGAGTGGAGAGATTAGTACAGGACAAACATTTTCCCTGAGTTTACAGAAGTGGCCGGAGGGAAAATGGTCCAGGACAATCATTCTTCTAGGTCGTATGTCTAGATTAGAAGAATAGTCCTTGTAGCCCATGGCGTGGCTTCCAACATCTATTGGAACAATTATTCTTCTAGGACATATGTTCGGATTAGAAGAATGGTTCTTGTATCACTCTGTGGAGTGAGTGACTTATTCAACATCATGCCCGATTACTCAGATGGAGTATGGCTTCGAGAGATGATGTAGTTGATGCTATCAAATGATACTGATAGTGATGATGTTGCTCGTGAGTTGATCTACGTGATCATAAGATAGCTCGTGTGGCTATGATGATGCTACCGATTGAATGGTCTATTTGTGCTCAAGACCATTGTCTTTAATACCTCCCTAGCTAGGAGGGAGTGTTGATATTATGGTAGCCGCGGGAGGTATTAATCTATGTGTAACCTTTTACGAGACTAGAATATTTCGAGAAGCAAGAGAAACCCAAAAGAGACGTGTAGAAACTCTAGAAGACATGTCGACTCAATAAAATAATTAATATTTAAGTGTTAACCTCTAAAAGAAGAAGTCGGTCGGGACAAATGACAAAGAGCACTATAAATAAGAAGGCGCTAGAGCTCATTTGTCATTCACACTCTCACAGCTCACACAGACTAGTGGTGCACAAGTTTTGGAGAGGGAGTGCAGCTACTGCAACTGCGGCTTTTGGTTATGGTTGGACTTTCTACTTGGTTATGATTTGGACTTTTTTCCTTGGTTATGGTTTGGATTCTTTGCTTGGTACGCTAGCCTTGGAGAGAGATATGCTATCTTGGTTGGCTATTAGTTTTAAGGTTTGCTTCTGGAATTATTCTGTCTGTCAAGTTTAAAGGTGCTCGGGGGTGGCTTCGTGCCTATGGTTGGGTGAGAATATTGCTATATTGTCTATGGAAAAATGAGCACATCTCTTTTATTTTAACATATATTACCAAGTAACAAAGTAAATTGGCTCAATAACTGTCTGAGGTATTCTATCCCCCCCTCCCACTAAATACCTTGGCCAAAAAGAAGGCTAGAAAATGGGCTTTTTGTTGCTCCAAAGGTGATGAATAAACCACGTTGATTATGTATATGCTTATTTATGTTGTTGGCATCATTATATTATAGGCATGTTTGAGCAATGTCCTCAGTACCAATAGGAAGGAGATCTTCAAGAATAGTTAGGCTTATGGATACCCTCCAGCTGTTATATGCATGTGCGAAGCTGGCACTGCCTAGGATTTAAGGGATATACATTCCAAACTTGAATCATTGTCATAGTAATGACCATAACTTTTTGTTCATGTGCAACACATGGACTCCTTTCTACATGTATTTGTTGCTGTTATCTTGAACATCATTTTACTTTATGCTCTAATTGTATCTTATCAAACTGCTCTGTTATTCTCTTGCTAGATGTTTACTGTTCCAGAACCTTAGAAAAGGTATTGAAATTATATTAATGTTGACAAATGACCAAAAATAGGTCAATGGGACAGGAAAGTACAACGTGCCAAAATGCTATAGCACGAGATCGAAAATATTTCCTCATACATTAAGCAATTCATTGATCCTGAATTACATCCAACAAGTGTTCTACTAAGCTCCAAGGGATTCTCCCAAATCCAACCATACCAAATGAGGGAGAGAGAAAACCCTTATATAGGTTTGAGCTCAACTCCTTTTACAATAAATAAATAATTGTTTTCCATATCCATTAGTTCTCCAAGGAATGCAATCAACAAAACCCTTATTAAAAGTAGAAGTGAGTTGTTGGGATCCACTTGTTAGTTTTTGTAGCTCGGAGATACTTCTGCATCGGTCGTGCCTAACATGCAGAAGTGATGAGCAAATGTCTCTCTTAAGTGACTTTATAAAGTGAGTTTATAAAGTGACTTATAAAGTGATTTTATAAACTACAGTTAGGGTGTTTTATTATTTATTGAGTAAAGTGAAAGTGACTTTATAATATTTGAGTCACTTAAGTGATTTAAGTTATCTCAACGAGGGAATAAGTCACACCCATTGATCTTGTGGGCTAAGATTGAATCTCAACCATTGAGATCTAGGGTTAGGGCAGTTACCCTAAATGAGTTAATAAAAGCAGCTTGAGGGAGACAAAGATGCACACATTCCAAGAGAGTCCAAGAGAGATTGAGCTGAAGGAGAAAGGAGAAGAATAGCAAGATAAGGGATGCACTTTCCAAGAGGGAGAGAGGGCACACATCCCAAGACAAGTACAACATTGAATACTGGTCCGGACATCAGAAAAGAAGAGGCCGTACAGTACAGATTTAGAGGGTCGTACCGCTGTTTTTTGGCTGCATAGAAATAGAGGCATGTACAACACAAATTTTGTAATGTTCCTGACTTGGCTAGTCTAGGAAATGCTGTTAATGTGTATGTAGGATCTATTGTTTACAACATATAAATGATCATACAAATAATAAATGCGAGAAAGGACTGCAAGGTTTGTATTATGATATCTCTACGGATTACAATAGGCCGAATGCGGCTGAATAAAATGACAATACTCGACTAGATCAACAAACAAAGGATCTTAGCCGGAATACAAATAAGCAACTAAAAGATAATACCTGGAATACGGGAGCACTGCAGAATCAATGGATGCGCTGGGACTATGGCAGTGCTGACGGTAACTGCTGGAAGTCTGGAAAGTTCGCCCTGGGAGCTGTACTTCTCGGAATGGTCTGGAAATTGTCCCAAATGATGCGCCCTGCTCTAGTCCTCAGTACTGGTAGCTGTCGGACCCTTCTGCTGGTGAGTTTGGACCCCAGTTGGATCCCCCTGGGGGAATGCACCCCTCTTTCTCTGGCAAAATGCGTCCTAGTGATTCCACCGTCAGAATCGGACGAGATGTGTCTCAAAATGACCGCCTTGGTCTACTGGGAAATGAGTCGGAAGGGTTTCCTTGAATATGGCCTGATGCTCGCTCTGGAACCCCAAATGTATCCGCCAAAAGTGCTGCACGTCCAAGTCTGGAAAATGGCCCTTGTTGATTCCTCCGTCAGAATCTGATGAGGAACCAAGCAAAAGATGTGCCTTGCCTTCCTCTCAAATATGTCAGAGGGAAATCTCGAAATTCTCCCTGGATGGGATAAGTTGACTAAAAATCCTCTCAGAAGCTGCGCCCTCACTCTGCATGAATGTGCCCTTGCTGCTGAACACTGTGTAACTGCTGCTGAAGAATGATGGAAGACCTAAATGTTGAAATAATGTAATTGCAAAGAGTATTCTTATTATTATTGATATATTATTTATAAGATTAATCCCCATTGTGAATTAATCATGTCGGCAATTGTATTAGGACCAAATCCCCTTTTGCGGATTGGTCAACAGACAATTGTAATAGGTAGAATAAGAAGTCGGCCCCAACAGTTATTATTGAGACCCAAAAATATAATAAAGGTGGGTTTACCCACCCAGAGTGAGAAGTCGGCCCTGCCAGTGAAGACCCTTCACACGTGCCAGTCTTGTATATATAGAGAGGCTAGCGCCTCACTTTATCACACAACACACTTGCTCATTTCTAAGAGGCAAGCTGCAACTTACCAGTTGGAGAGAGGGAGAAGAGTGGTGCATCTTTTGGAGAGGACTATTTGTATTGGTTTGAGTTATCTCTCGACATTGTATTGGCAATTTATGATAAGGAAGTTTTTGCTGGGTTTTCTTCCCCTACAGGGTGTCCCAAGATAAATGTTGTGTCTCTTGTGAATGTGTATTTCTCAGTGATCTTGTTCTTATGTTGCCCTTATCTATTGAAATGCAAAGAACTATAATAATGGCATAAACATTAACATGGTATCAGAGCCAACCTGAAGGAAGCATATTTCGCAAGAGAAAAACGTCACTGTTGCAGTACCTACAAATTAGGGTTTTTCAAAAGTAAATCTTTTCAGCCCTAAAACCACCTAGAAAGTTGCGCCCTCTCCCAAGGATCATTTTGGCACTTAGAGCACACCTTTTCAGTGGCTGGATCTCTCGGAAAGTGAAACCCTAGTTTCACAGAAGTACCAAAAGTACCAGAAAACCAGTACCAGAAGTACCAGAGTACCAGAAGTACCAGAAGCACCAGTCCAGAAATCCGCAGATCAGATTTGAAGGGGCAAAAGTTGGATTTTCTCAGATCCAAGTACACCAGGCTACTCATCTCAGCTAAGCGCACCTCCTGGTAAGGTCAAAAATTGATTTTAAGCATTTTCATTTTTGGTCATTTTTCATCGCCTCAAGTACAAGATGTCTGCAAGCACAAAGCTTGTTGAGAAACTAGAAGGCAGAGACAACTTCCGTGCCTGGAAGTATAGAATCGGTCTTATTCTTGCAGAGAATGACCTAGCAAGATTCATCAAAGAAGAAGTGGAGGAACCTGAAGATGCCGTAGAGAAAGCAAAGCATCAGAAGGATTCAATCAGGGCTCAAAGAATCATTGCAGATTCAATCAAAGACCACCTGATCTCGTATGTATCGTCCAAGAAAACTCCGAAAGAGATGTTTGACTCTCTAAGCAAACTATATGAAGGAAAGAACATCAACCGAAAGATGAACCTAAGATCTCAATTGAAGAATACCAAGATGCAGAAAGGAGAAATGATTCAAGAATATTTCTCCCGAATCTCAGAAATTAAAGAACAGTTAAAAGCGATCGGAGACACCATAGATGAAGACGAATTTGTAATAACGACCCTAAATGGTCTCACAAGACCTTGGGATGCTTTCATCTAGTCGGTATGTGCCAGAAAAGAGAAACTACAGTTTGAGAGCCTATGGGAAGAATGCATCCAAGAAGAGACAAGGGTAGCTAACCGTGAATCGCTACTAGCAAGGGATGATGATCAAGCCCTAACTACTCATACAAAAAGAGGAAGGAAGAAACCCTACTTCAAAAGGGAAACTCATAGAGAGCCTCAACCATCAAACAAATTCAACAACCAAGAATCTCATCCAAGAACTTTTCAGAAGAAAGGACAACGCAAGGGACGAGATCTCTCATCCATACAATGCTATCATTGTGATAAGATGGGACACAAGGCGAATTCTTGTCCAGTCATAAGAGAAGAATACAAGAGGAAACACAAGAGGCAACATGCCCACATAGTCGAAGATGAAGAACCACCTATGAAGATGATTAAGGACCATGTCTTGATCTCAGCTCTCTCAGGATCCGTATCACCTGGAGAGGACACATGGCTCATTGCTAGCGGTGCATCAAAACACATGACGGGTAAGAAAAATACTCTCTCGTATTTCGGAAAAGAAGTTTTCTCAGAAAGTGACACTTGGAGATGATTACCAATATCCCATCAAGGGAGTGGGAGAATCAAACTACAAGTTAGATTCAGAAAACTCAATAACAATGAAGGACGTACTCTATGTACTGGGCTTGAAGAAGAACTTACTCTCCATATCAGCTTTAGACAAGAAAGGCTATAGAGTTGCCTTCATAGATGGAGAGGTTCTTATGTGGGCTAAGGGAGAAACCATAAATGAAGCAATCGTCATCGGAAATGAAGAAAATGGCTTATATAAGCTGAAGGGTCACCCAGAAACTGCCATGACCCATGCCATCGAAAACTCATGCGAACTTTGGCATAGAAG
>ML796294.1:254615-269220 GCA_009831015.1 Picea engelmannii | reverse complement strand
TCCTTGCTTCTGACCTCGTTGTTAGACGTAAAGCAAGATGATGATGTGTTCCTTGCTTCTGACCTAGTTGTTAGACGTAAAGCAAGATGATTCCTTGCTTCTGACCCAGTTGTTAGACGTAAAGCAAGATGATGTATACCTTGTTTCTGACCTAGTTGTTAGATGTAAAGCAAGATGTGAATGATATTGAGCTACCAGCTTAACAGCTGTGACATTGAGCCAGTGTAGTACTGTGATGTGCCAGTCTAGTGCTGTGATGAGGTATCATTTTTTTACTGATACATATTGATGCAAATGATGATGGCATTCTTTCGAGAATGACGATGCTGCCGATGAAGAAAACTTCCGATGACTCGTAAATATGCTAGCCAATGTTCCAAGATGATATTGACGATACTGTCCTCTTGATGACACTGATGATGCAGACCTCTCTCGCTTGATGCTGTTGAAGAATACCCTTCTTGTTAAGGGGGAGTGTTGAAATAATGTAACTGCAAAGAGTATTCTTATTATTATTGATATATTATTTATAAGATTAATCCCCATTGTGGATTAATCATGTCGGTAATTGTATTAGGACCAAATCCCCTTTTGCGGATTGGTCAATAGACAATTGTAATAGGCAGAATAAGAAGTCAGCCCCTATAGTTATTATTGAGACCCATAAATATAATAAAGGTGGGTTTACCCACCCAAAGTGAGAAGTCGGCCCTGCCAGTGAAGACCCTTCACATGTACCAGTCTTGTATATATAGAGAGGCTAGCGCCTCACTTTATCACACAACACACTTGCTCATTTCTAAGAGGCAAGCTGCAACTTATCAGTTGGAGAGAGGGAGAAGAGTGGTGCATCTTTTGGAGAGGACTATCTGTATTGGTTTGAGTTATCTCTTGACATTGTATTGGCAATTTATGATAAGGAAGTTTTTGCTGGGTTTTCTTCCCCTATAGGGTTTCCCAGGATAAATGCTGTGTCTCTTGTGAATGTGTATTTCTCAGTGATCTTGTTCTTATGTTGCTCTTATCTATTGAAATGCAAAGAACTATAATAATGGCATAAACATTAACACTGAATGATATTCCCGGTGACTAGGGTGTGTCTCTCATCACTGAAATCAGCTAACTGGTGTCTTCCTCTTGGAATCCACTGAACTATCTCTCCTGAGATGTGCCTCTTCTCCTCAATGACAAGTCATAATCTGCATAATGATGAATTAGGTTGCTAAGCTTTCCTTTATAGCTTTCCAAAACCCTAAATCACTGTTGACTTCTATTTTTAACTTATATTGACTTAAAAGCGTTTTTTACCCTTTTTAGCTCAATGTCACTTTCCGAATATAACACCGGTGACTGAAGTGACCTCTAGTGACCCTATTTACCCCCTTTCTGGCCCTGGCTATAGTCTAACGGGGTGGTTTAGACCATTAAGCCTCCTCTCTGGAGCTCCTATTTGGAAAGGGACATTACAGTCCTCCCTTCCCGAAATTGCTTGTCCTCAAGCAATACCGGTCCAGGATGATGCAACACCTGCTCACTCTCCCAAGTAGCGTCCTCTATTGGAAGCCCTCTCCATCTGATCAAACACTCTCTGATGACCTTGCTCCTCAGTTTCCGCTCCCGGAACTCCAAAACCTCCTTCAAAATTAACTCCAACTGTCCCTCTTCATCCAACGGGGGAAGCTCCTCTGATGTGCTAATGAATTGTCCCACTGCCTTCTTGAGGCAAGACACGTGGAACACGTTATGAATCTTGCTCCCCTCTGGAAGCTCTAGCTCGTAAGCAACCTCGCCTACTTGGCGCATGCTCCTGTAAGGACCATAAAATCTGGGCTTGAGCTTCTCGGCCCCACTCTTCTTCAGAGATGACTGTTTGTAGGGTTGGAGTCTCAAGAAAACCAAATCTCCAACCTCAAAGCTGCGCTCTATCTTGTGCCTGTCCGCACTTATCTTTTGTCGGTTTTGCGCCGTCTGCAGGTTCTCTTTCAATAACTTGAGAATCTCCCGACTCTATGATCCAATCCTTGATCTTAGGAGCTCTGCTCTCCCTGAAGACCAAGTCTACCAGAGTGGGAGCATCATATCCGTACAATGCTCGGAAGGGTGTCATACCAATGGACATGTGGAAGGTGGTGTTGTAGCAATGTTCTCCTAAATGTAACCACTTTACCCACGTTCTCTGCTGTCCTCCTACATAGTTCCTCAAATACCCTTCAACCCACTTCTTGACAATCTCGGTCTACCCATCTGTTTGGGTGTGATCGCTGGTGCTAGGTGTCAACTTTGTCCCCACCAACCGAAACAACTCTCTCCAGAATGTCCCTATGAACTGATTGTCCCTGTCACTGACGATGTTCTTCGGCAACCCATGAAGTCTGAAGACCTCCCTAAAGAAAAGCTCGACTACCTGAACTGCGCTGTACTCTGTTGGTATGGCATAGAAGTGAGCAAACTTGGTCAATCTGTCGACCACTACATAGATACAGTCCTTACCCTGGACCTTGGGTAGACCTGTGATGAAGTCCATAGATATACTCTCCCATTTCTGCTTTGGAATGGGGAGTGGTTGAAGTAGCCCTGCTGGAAGAGCATGCTCTGACTTGTTCTGCTGGCAAGTCACACACTCGCTGACGTGTCTCATAACGTCTTGTTTGAGGCTCTTCCATGAGAACCTCTCTCTGATCTATCTATAGGTTTTGAAAAAACCTTGATGGCCTGCTGGAGGTGAATCATGAACTGTGGTGAGGATCTTCTTCTTGAGCCCTGAATCTGGCACCAAGTAGACTCTATCCTTGTAAAATATGACATCGTCAATGACCCTATACCGATCATCCTGTATCTGCCCATCCATCACCTCACAAGCAAACTTGTTCTTGGAATATTCCACTAACAAGTGGGATTTCCAATCTGCTGAAATCTCCATCAAAGAACATGCCGCAGGTCTCCTCGATAGTGCATCGGCCACAATGTTCTTCTTCCCCTTGACATACTCTATGTCAAAGTCGAATGCCTAAACCTTCGTCACCCATTTCTGTTGGCGCTCACTGAGGTCCTTCTGCTCAAGGAAATACTTCAAACTGTTGTGATCGGTCTTGACCATGAATTTGCTGCCCACTAAATATTGTCTGAACTTGGTCAAGGCATGCATGATTGCCAACATTTCCTTGTCATAAATGGAGTACAACCTCTCAGGCTGACTAAGCTTCCGGCTCTCGAATACAATGGGGTGTCCTCCCTGCATCAAAACTGCACCGATCCCTTCACCGGATGCGTCACACTCTAGTACAAATGGCAAGGTGAAGTCTGGTAGTGCCAACATTGGACAAGTGCCCATGAATTCCTTCATGTGATCAAAGGCTTCCTGTGATTTCTCGGTCGATATGAAGGCCCCATGCTTGGTAAGATCTGTCAGCAATGCTCCAAGCTGAGAAAAACCTCGGACGAACCGCGTGTAATAGTTGGACAACCCGAAGAAGCTCCTCAATTCTGTCACATTCCTGGGCGTCAGCCAATCCAAAATGGCCCTGATCTTCTCTTGGTGCACCTGTACCCCCTGTGCACTGATGATGTGGCCCAAGTAAAGCAACTCTGTCAGACCGAACTCGCACTTGGACTCTTTGGCATATAATGACTGTGCCTCCATGATGCTCAATACCTCATCCAGGTGCCTCATATGCTCTTGCCATGACCGGCTATAGATCAAGATGTCGTCGAAGAAAACTAAGATTGATTTCCTTAACTGATCCCTGAATATATGGTTCATGCACGACTGGAATGTAGCAGGTGCATTGGTTAGCCCAAATGGCATAACCAGGAACTCGAAGTGTCCAAAATGACATTGAAATGCCGTCTTCTCTATGTCCTGCTCTCGTATGCTGATCTGATGATAACCAGAGCATAGATCAATCTTTGAGAAGAAAACTGCCCCATGCAGTTCATCCATCAACTCGTCAATGCGTGGGCTAGGGTACTGGTTCTTGATGGTTTTCTTGTTCAAGGCTCGGTAATCAATGCACATCCTCATGGTGCCATCCTTCTTCAGAACTAAGACAACTGAAGAAGCAAATGGGCTGCTGCTCAATCTGATGTGTCCCATCGCCAACAATTCCTTGATTGCCTTCTCTATCTCATCCTTGAACCTCCTAGGATGACGATGGGGGGGGGGTGATCATAGGTTTGGCCCCCTCCTCCAACTCAATGGTGTGCTCAAACTCCCTGTCAGGTGGTCTCCCTGGTGGAATTGCCTCAAAGACCTGCTAATGTCGTCCCAATAAATTCTTGATCTCTGTATGGTACTGTTGTCGACCTTCTGAATCCTTCTGAGTAGTGATCAAGCATTCTGCGGCATATGCTACCTCCCCATGTTTGAATATCCTCTCCATCCTCTTGGTTGAAACTGCCTTGGGTGCTCCTGTCGACATACCTCTTAGAACAACCTTCTTCCCATCCAGATCTCTGAATCCCATCTCCAAGGTTTGGTAGTTGGTGGTGATTTTTCCCAAGGTAATCATCCATTGAACTCCTAACACCACATTTGTGTCCGATAGGTCAACCACATAAAATGTGTCTCTCACTGTGTAGTTGCCTAATTTCATCTCCAAGTTTGGAACTCTGTCTAGACAGTCCATTGTGGGGCCGTCTGCTATCGCAACATCAAACCCCTTAAACTCCTCTGTCTGAAGTGCTCGTCTCGATACTAGTGAAGCGTCGATGAAGTTGTGGGTGGCCCCACCATCTATCAGGGCAATTGCCCGTTGCCCTTGAATAATCCCTTTGATACGGAGGGTATCATACCTGGGAACACCAGAAAGGGTCGCTATGACTCCTCCCTTTGTTGATTTCCTCCTGTTAGCCTGCTCTGGCGGTTGTGGGACCACTAGAGGATGGGCTCTTGCCGGTGTCGGTGGTCTACGGGGAGGCTGCTCCTTTGCTGGTGTTGACTCCTCTGAGCTAGTGGATCCACTGTCCTGCTCCTCCTCACTGTCCACGCTATCTGCTGCTACCTCAATATAATGAATCTCTCCCTTGCCCATGCACCTGTGGCTTGGGACCCAATGATCTTTGCAGCTGAAACAAAGCTTCTTCCTCATAAGCTCTTGCCTAGTCTCATCATCCAACTTCTCCTTGCCCTTCCATTCTCTCTGGAATGGCTTCCTGTCTCGATCCCTCTGGGGCACAAATGGTTTGGAGAAAGTTTTAGTGTTTGGCACTGAGTCTGCCAGATCTCGAGTGCGAAGGATGGCATCCTGCAAAGTGGGAGGCTTGTATGCCTTCACCCATCCTCTCAAAGGCTCTGTGAGTCCTTCTGTGAATAGCGTGATCAACCCGGGCTCTGATATATCTGTCACTGCCACGGCTACCCGCTGAAACTCTGTGATGAACGCCTCTGCTGTGCCAGTTTGTCTCAACTGGGCTAGATCCCTGAAGTGTATCTCGGGATCCTTCCTGTCAAACCTGTCCATGAGCCTATCTGTAAACTCCCTATAGGAGGTGATGCGACTGTGACCCAATGTCACCAGTCCATGATACCACCACTCGTGTGCCTCACCCTCGGAGTGTAAGGTTGCGAAACTGATGGCCTCTGTCTCGGTCATCTGGTTGAGCTTGTAGTACATGTCTAGCTTCTGTACCCAAGCTTTGGCGGTGTATTTGGATGATCCGTCGAAATAAGGAATGGTAAGCTTCCCAACTTTTCGGATGAAATCGAGGTTATGCCCCTGCTGCTGTTGTAGTCCTCCCCTCTGCAGCTCTCTGGGGCGGTTCCTGAGTCTGAGTCCACAGTACTCGACTAAGGTCATGTCTTGATGGAAGTCACGACCCAATGTTGCGTACTGCCTCCTATACTCTGCAATGTCGTCTGCATGAGTGGGCGGCCTCTGTGCTATCGACGATTGTGCTGCTGCCGGGGGTGCTCTCTGGAAGTTGGGGAACAAGGGCCTGGGAATCCTGCTCGTAGAGGTGTACGTGCGAGTGGGTGACTGGGGTCGACTGCCTGATCCTGAGTTCCCCTGTGCTGTATGTGGGGCTTATGTGCCCTGGATGTCTGCCATAGCCAATCTATCAGCTACCTGAGCCAAGGACTGTGACATGGTCCGCTGACTAGCTAACATATCACTGATAACCTGCATGAAGGCTACATCTGGATCCATGGGGGCCTTACCACTGCACTATGGTCGCTCATATCGGTCACCTAGCCTTCTCTCTGCTTCGCGCTCGGCCTCGCGTTCTGCTCTTCTCTCTGCTTCTCTGTGTGTCTCTTCCTCATCCTCTGAACTGGGAGGGAAAGGAGGAAATTTAGGCCTAGGCCTTCTTTCCTTGCGCCTGCTGTAAGTGACATATTCGTCACCTACGTGTTCACGACCCTCTGGGTCTTCTGCTGCACTCATCGTCTTTAGTCACAGGCTGGCAGGACTAAAGCTCTGATACCACTGTAATGTTCCTGACTTGGCTAGTCTAGGAAATGCTGTTAATGTGTATGTAGGATCTATTATTTACAGCATATAAATGATCATACAAATAGTAAATGTGACAAAGGACTGCAAGGTTTGTATTATGATATCTCTGCGGATTACAATAGGCCGAATGCGGCTGAATAAAATGACAATACTCGACTAGATCAACAGACAAAGGATCTTAGCCGGAATACAAATAAGCAACTAAAAGATAATACCTAGAATATGGGAGCACTTCGGAATCAATGGATGCGCTGGGACTATGCCAGCTCTGACGGTAACTGCTGGAAGTTTGGAAAGTTCGCCCTGGGAGCTGTACTTCTCGGAATGGCCTGGAAACTGTCCCAAATGATGCGCCCTGCTCTAGTCCTCAGTACTGGTAACTGTTGGACCCTTTGTTGGTGAGTTTGGACCCCAGATGGATCCCCCTGGGGGAATGTGCTCCTCTTTCTCTGGCAAAATGCGTCCTAGTGATTCCATCGTAGGAATCAGACGAGATGTGTCTCAAAATGACCGCCTTGGTCTACTGGGAAATGGGTCGGAAGGGTTTCCCTGAATATGGCCTGATGCTCGCTCTGGAACCCCAAATGTATCCGCCAAAAGTGCCACACGTCCAAGTCTGGAAAATGCGCCCCAGTTGATTCCTTCCTCGGACTCTGATGAGGAACTAGGCAAAAGATGCGCCTTGCCTTCCTCTCAAATGGGTCGGAGGGAAATCCTTCCCGGTGACTAGGGTGTGTTTCTCAACACCGAAATCAGCCAATTGGTGTCTTCCTCCTGGAATGCACTGAACTATCTCTCTTGAGATGCGCCTCTTCTCCTCAATGACAAGTCATAATCTGCATAATGATGAATTAGGTTGCTGACCTTTCCTTTATAGCTTTCCAAAACCCTAAATCACTGCCGAAACCCTAATTCACTGTTGACTTCTATTTTTAGCTCATACTGACTTAAAAATGCTTTTTACCCTTTTTAGCTCAATGTCACTTTTCGAATATAACACCGGTGACTGAAGTGATCTCTAGTGACCCTGTTTACCCCCTTTCTGGCCCTGGCTATAGTCTAACGGGGTGGTTTAGACCATTAAGCTTCCTCTCTGGAGCTCCTATTTGGAAAGGGACATTACAAATTTCGAGGCAGCTTGAGGGAATTTACAGCTGGAGATAAGTCCGTACAGAAGAGGGTCGTACTGCAGAAAATATGGGCACAGATATCAAGGTTCTGTAGTTGTCTTTCTTACTGAATTGGGCCGTACAAGCCATACAACAGTGACACAGATTTCAAGGAGTAGTTAGTGCTGGGTTTGTGAGATAAGTACTGTGTAATTTTTTCTGTAAAAGATTGCTGTTGTAAACTCTGAAATATTTCTCTGTGAGCTCAATAAAATATCTCTCTTGGCTAGTTTTCCCTTCGGGGTTTTTCCAGGGGCTTTGCCTGAATATCTAGCATCAAATGTGGTGATATTTTGTCTGCTGTTCATTGTTATTTCTGCTGCTATATTTTTCAGATCTTAGTCATTTTGTATTTCTACTCATAAAGTACAGTTTATTCCCGAAGTCTTTATTGGAGGTTGAAATCAGTGTGCTGACTAAGTGTTTGACAAAAGTCACTGTAAATTTAACACCACTTTCCTCTCCTAGAAGAAATAATAAAATATACATCTTTATCTCCAAGGAAAACAATATAATAATGTTCTCATCTAACTAACTCCATGAGAAATTTCAACAATAATAAAATAATGAGTTAGTTAGGAAGCACCTCCAAAAATAGCCAAGAAGGTGGGATGCATCCTCTAGGTAGTTGAGTGGTTGACCAAGAGATAACTTCTAAAAATGATAAATTAATTCTCCATAAGTGCGCCCTTCAAGAGACAGAGTCCACACACATGGCTCTATCCAACTTCTTGAAGCATGTGCATGAGTAACAATATTAATCAAACAAATAATATAATAATCCTTTTGTAGGAGAGGCATCCTTGAAAGATGTGCAACGCCAACCACCTTGACCAACCAAATAACTAACTTAAGGAGTGTGCCCTTGGAAAATGTGCCAAGGTTGTTAGATCTTCCTTTAACAAATAATATAATAACCTCCAAGAAGAGTGCGCCCTAGAGAAGAGTGCCAAGGTGGTTAGATCCATCAAAACATGAGCCAAATCCATCAACTGATTTGCAAAACCATGTGTTAATTTTCCTAAACCATGTGCACAAGAGGAGGGCGACCTAGAGTAACGTGCAAAGTGCCAAGTAGGTGGAGCTCTTCACATGCCTGATAGGTCAAAGGTCTTGGGACCTTCAAAAAGTTCCCAAAAATAGAAAAGAACTTCCTCAAATGTGCAATCATTCCGTTAAGTCTAACAAAATCAACTCCTCCAAATAATAATAAAGTATGCTCCAAGGTGGTTAAAAACTCCTCAAAACCTGTACAAGTGAATAGATCGAATGAATATAAACCTTCTCCACTCCATCCTGTTAAGTTTGACCAAATCAACCCAATGAATTCCAAGACCAAGGTGATGGCCCTTCTACTCAAGCAAATAGTGTGATCTCTGCATCAAGGTGAGTGCTGCATCCAGGGGTTAATATTCATGTTTTACATCATAATGCACCCATTCAAGTGTGAAAACAACCCACATCACAATACTCACTAAAATTTCTGGAATCTTGTGAAAAGGGATAACTATGACAAGGGCTTTGTTATCCCCTATCCTAGGGATAAATAAGGAGATTATGTCTCGAAGCCCACAGGTCCTAGACATGGAGTATTGAGAGCCATATGACTCGAGCTTGGCCCCGGAGGGCCCATCTTTTCTTCAGTGCATCCTATCTATTAGCAACAACAACATCCATCCCATCGGCCTGATCCTGAAGTAGTAGTGGGCTTGCTCCATGAGGTAATGAGTCCGAGTATCATGGTATGTGTCACTCTGATTTTCGAAGCATTTGAATATGTGCACTGAACTCTCTGTTGTTTCATAACGTTTGCTTGGAAATTATGCTCTTTAACTTGTTCATACCTGGGGGGTGATAGAGTGCCCTAGTAAGCTGGTTCCCTTAGGGATGAGTTGCCACTAGGTGGGTCTATGAAAGGTCATTGTTCATTCCTTCCATACCACTTTTCATCATTGTCCCACTCATCTTCCCCTACCTTGGTTCGGGCATTAGGTTTGCCAAACTAGTAAGGGTTGTAGCTTACCTTGTGGGAAGAAGGGGCTAAAGGCCCAGACGGTAAAAGTAGTTGGCAAAAGTTAAAAGCCAAAATGAAACCTTGAGATGCTTCGCCCAGGGATTCCTAAGAAAGCAATAAATAGCTTCTCAGTAAGAAAAGAGGACCCGTAAAATAAAATAAAACTCAAGATCTAGTTGGTGGATAGGAGGTCTCATCATGAGTCGACCTATTAGGTCCATGGGCATGTAGCGGTATGACACTACTATCTATCTGGTCACCAAACCAGGGTAGTGGCTCTTGGTGGCATAGCCAAGAGAAAGGGGGTCTCATCACGAGCCAACCTTCTCATTTCCGTAAAGTGCTTGTGGGTAACGATGTCACCACTGGTCACCATGCTAGGGCAATATCCCCCAGCTATTCTCTTGAAAAGAAAAAGCAATAAGAGAAAGAATAAAAGACATTGAATGGGCTAGGAAACAATGGCATCCATGACAAGGTGCAACTCACCCTCTACAGAGGCACCCACAAGTAAGACCTACATTTCCCTGTTATCATTGCACCCCTTGCCCAAACATTCCCCTACACCATTTCATACACCTACATGACCTAGATTGGTCTTCACCTGGGAAACACCCCAAACTTGAGGAGGATTAGCCCAATAGGACATCCTGAGACCCTCTCCAAACCTGGCATGTTAAACTGCATAACGTCTTTGAGCATTTGTTTGGGTAAAGACATGTTTGGGTAATTTGATTATTGGACGTGATTGACATTGCTATGATCCTTGTGACTTATGAGCCCATGGAGGGCACACTTGTTGTTGCTGCAGGACCATGCCCGATGGACAGGTACATATGGGGAGATGATTAACTCGGACCTCCATGGGGCTAAAATCCCACGAGATGGATGCTGTGACCCCAGCCAGGGGCATAGAGACACCAGAGGCTTGCACCGGAGAAAAAGAAGGACGTTCCACCAGAGACACTTTGGTAGACCTGGACCTAGGGGGTTCTTACTCTCCCCCTTGAATGTTGGTCTTGGGAGGCCCATGACATCACCCTTGTGACCCTAGACATCACCCAACGTCGGATGGACATGATGGATGCAGTTGTGTGCTAGGTGGCACGTGTGCCATCATCCAGAGGCATTGGAAGGCCTAACGTTTTTCTCATGGAGCCTGACGTCCCACTTATGAGGCCCAACATCACCTCTATTGGACATTTTAGGGTTTAATTCTTTGAATTTATGTAAAAACTGGATTTTTGATGTAATTTGGCCATGTCGACCTTTTCTGACCTAAATTTTAATTAGAGGTCATTGATATTGTATAAGTAGAGGAAAAGTACTTGATTATTATCATTATCTTTCACTCACACAAGTATGAGGTATGAAATTCAACCCTCTTTAAGGGTTATTGGCTGAAATTAAGTGGTGCACAACTTCTTGGAGAGGCTAATCTTGGTGTATTTTGGCATTTTTTCATGGTGGAAAGTCTTCAACTAGGGTTTGTTGCTAGATTATTCTTGATGAAGTAAGTAAATTTTCAATTCTTCATTTTATTTTGAATGGTTATGGTGAATTTGCTTGTTCATATCAAAGATTGTGAAATTGCTAGTTTGAAACCCTAAGGGAAAAACATATGTGACTATCTTTTTCCTTATAAATTTTCACCTACTTGAAATTGCTAGAGAACACTTCTTTTGAAGCATACACTAGAGCCCTACCATTGTAGCACTCTAGTAGCATTACTTCATTTGCTTCATACATTTTATTTCAAATTTAATCTAAGGAAGAAGGAAATCGCTAGGGCCTAAGGTTACTTATTTTCTAGCAATCATTCCTTCTAGGGTTTAGATGTTGAAGCCTTAGGTTACTAACACCTCAATCATATCATCCATCCCTTTAGATTATTTATTATCATTGTTGTTTTCCTCTAAGAATTTCTGCTGCTAATCTTGACTCCATTACCCTTAATTGCACTATCTTCCCTAAGACTTAAACTATCCAACAATTCTTAAACTATCTTCCCTAAGATTTCTACTGACTTTGAGCTAGACTAACTCACTAACTAATTTGCTGCTGTTGCAAAAGATTGCTACAGCCATCTATAACAACAGAAAATTCATCCTAAAAGCAAGATTTGAAAGTTGATTAGACATTACCATAATTGCTTCTGACAACTTTTATCATTCTATCAACCTAAGGTTATTGTTTCTTGTCATTCTTAAGCATTATTGAGGCATAATTGTTGTGGCTGTTGCTAAATATTCATTGCTGTTGTAAATATTTACATTGCTTTAGTTCTATATCAGCTTGTTTATCTTTCAGAAGTTTATGGTTTTATGAAGCATTGACATCGTATGGTACTTGCAAATTGCATTTCTTTTCTATTTGTTGTCTTGTTCTGGATAGGTACACCTAATTTATCTTTTGCTTCATCTCAGTAAAACCTTTGGAACTTTTGATCTGGGTGACCTGTGAGGGGTGGGACTTTCTTATAGCTTTTACCTTAGCCTTCTCAAACCCTTAGGTCACTGGGGACGTCTCCCCTGGGGTACTGTGACATACTCCTAAATAGAAAGAGGTTTCCTATTAAGGTGACAGTGATAGGTCATCCTCCTTGTTAGGCCAATTCAGTATCCACTTGCCTTTGGCTTTGGGCAAGTACAAATTGCGTGATAACAGGCTTCACAAGAGAGTAATGTCAACCATTCAAAGGTGCAAACAATAGTAAAAGCACTCTTTAACCTAATCGTCAATGATCATGGCCTAAGACAGGTAGAGATGAGTTATCAACTTATTGACAATAATTGATTTCTCTATCTTGTGTCGTTGTCTATAATCAAAGAGAAGTTGTTTGTGTTTGGTCATATGCTTAGTACCTCTAGAATCAACAATCCATGTGTGTAGAGAAGATGAGGACCAATATGCAGAATGCACAACCAAATGTGCATTATGAGGAGATCCAACATTGTCTTCAAAATGATCCTCATTGCCAACTGTTTGCATTGCAATATCTTGGATTTTTTGAAGAGGAAGAATGCAATTCTTGAAGGCATGACCCCCCTTATGGTAGTAAGAGCATTTCAATTTCTTTGTCTTAGAGGATTTTGACTGCTTCGCCTTAAGTCAAGATAACCTTAGAGTGGGCTTGATCTCAAGGGTGTAACACTAATTCTCCGATATTCCTCAAAGTTACTTGACATTATGTGAGATGAGAAAAGAAATCCTCTAGGGAGGGAGTAGCATATCCCTTTACAAAGAGAGGAATGATGTAGTGTTATGTACATAAAAATACACATAAATAAGATATTAAATAAATATAACAACTAAATAATAAATAATAAATAATTATTGATAATGAAAAGACATGGCTATTGGTTATGGGCACCCCTTCGTGTGTATATAAGCAAGCCCTCACTTCTCAATTGTACTCATCTATTATTCATTTTATCATCTTTTATCAATATATATTTATTATTCTTTATAGCTCTTGGTTATCTATTACATTGCTATCATAGGAAGTCGCTCCTCCTCATTCCCCACACCCCCTCTCGTAAACTCCCTCCATTTTTTTCACTCCTACGCACATCCACTCATGCCCAGCCCTCATGCTACAGTCTCACCTTTTCCACAGCCGTCCCCCGCAGTCCCTCTCACGCCATTTCCCTCACACTCCTCACACTCCTCACACGCCATTCCCGCAGTCCCTTTCCACTCCCGACCCCACTACTTTTCCATTCCTCTTTCCCTCTCCC
This sequence comes from Picea engelmannii, assembly GCA_009831015.1. Lineage (NCBI taxonomy): Eukaryota > Viridiplantae > Streptophyta > Pinopsida > Pinales > Pinaceae > Picea > Picea engelmannii. The sequence goes on along the minus strand of ML796294.1, from coordinate 255,845 downwards.
GCAGCCTTTCCCTTCCCTCGTAACCCCCATAACCCTCCCCTGTAACTTCCATAAACATTCCCACCCGACACACCACACCACTCCCGATCCCTGTCCATCATCGTGCCACGGACTTCCACCCCGACACCCCACCCGCACTCTCGATCCCTGTCCACCCCTCACCCCAATTCCGTGACTACGCAAACCCCAGATCCTGTCCCCCACTCCCGCCTTACAACCTCCCCGCAGACCCAACTCTCGCAGATCCCCACCCTGACACACCACCCCCACTCCCGATCCCTGTCCATCCCCGTGACTCCCCAATCTCGTGACTCCGTCACAATCCCGATCCCTGTCCACACCCCGACAGACCATACCACTCACGAACCCTGTCCATCCCCGGGACCCCCCAATCCCATGACTCCATCACAATCCCCAGACCTGACACAAGCCGCAGACCCACTCCGTTAGACCACTCCGCAGACTCTGTCGGCCACCTCCGCAGACCACACAACCATAAAATCGTTTTCCCCTCCAATCCGCATAAATTACCTGACGTGGATTTTCAACAAGTTGTACGTTTTCAAAAAAGAAACTAACATAATATATATATATATATATATATATATATATATATATATAAACAATTAATTCCTAACTTATTAGTTTTTAATATTTTTTTATATCTTTTTTTTATATATAAAGTCAATTAAGTTATTAAAAGACTTTTTTTAAGAGATTGAGCAGTAAAAGGCAGCATAATCAGTCAAAATTGCGGGGAAGTATTCACCCCCAAATACCAGAAAAATGGCAGAATTAAAAACTCAAATCGAAAGAATAGACCAAGAATGCAAAAATGCCCGACAATTACTTGAAAAAGCATTACAAAAAACTAATGAGGAGTTGCGAGAGGAAATAAAGGTCAGTAATGATGCACTCAGACAAGAGTTGACTCATGATCTTAAAGAAGAAATTTCAAAGGAAGTCGGAAGCGAATTACGAAAATGCATGGAAATTCTAAAACAAGATCTTAAAGACGATATTTTTCAAGAAATTGGGGTTAACTTACAACGAGGTTTGGGAAACTTTAAAAGAGAAATAAAAGACAATTTGCAACAAAGTCTGGGTCTAATAACACAACATCAGGAAGCAAAGCATGATGAGCTTTTAAAATTAATAAAAGATCAAGGGCACCAACAAGCCGCCCAATCACAACCAAGTGATTCAAGCACATCCAACACATCACCACCA
>ML796294.1:232520-247467 GCA_009831015.1 Picea engelmannii | reverse complement strand
ATCTAGAGGTAGTGTTATGTGTTTTAAGTTATATTGCATGTGCTAACATTGAGACAAGAAAACACTTGCAAGGGCACCTTAAAAGAGCACTTAACCCATAAAACATTGAGCAGAAAGTAACATGACTGTTTGCTGTCCTAAAACAGCAAAAGAAGACAGCCATACAGTTGAAACTTAGAGCCATACTAAGGTCAAGGACAGACCTTAGATGGCAGCCTCATAGGACCTCAAAATTTCTACAGTGCATGGATGTTTTTTCTTTGATCTTTGTGCTTCCGCTATAATTTTCTGTCATAATTTCAGTGTAAAATTATTCAGTGATAACAGCCCTAGTTTACCGCTTGAGGTCACTTGGAAATAATTTTCAGATCTGAAATTAAATGCATTGAATGCTTCGAATTTGACACCATAAGCCTTTACTTTGAAGAAAAACAGTCATTGGGTCCACTCAAATATGATGATATGTCCCATTCAAGCAGGTAAACAACCATTTTGAATCCATAAGTGTTAAGCCACCTTTATAGACCCAAAAATATAAGAGTACCAGCCTTTTCCAGAAATCTGCAATACATTTCAGCAAATATGCAGTATATATCTGCTGAAAAAGTAGAGGAGTGCGCTGGTCTTAGGATAGAGTATAAACCCTAAGAAGACCCTAGAGTACCAGCCTCTTCCAGAAATATGCACTACACTTCAGTAACACAGTAATATATATGAGCTGAAACAGTAAGGGAGGAGTGTGCTGGTCTTAAGATAGGGCATAAACCCCCAAAAAACCCTAGAAAACACCTAGGAGAGTGCTGTCCTTCAAAAGAGGGTTAAACCCTAGAAAATATACAGCTCTGGATAAGGTGAGATGGGTTCACAGTGCACACTAGCTCTGATACCATGTTGAGATTCACAAGAGATAGAAGATCTAAGGTGAACTGACCACCAAACTCTAATCCAGTCAAAAAATAAATCTGCAGTATAAAAATAGCAGTAGAACAGCACTATTGAGCTAGAGATAGAGTGAGCACTATCACACTATAGAGAGAGTTATTGCGCTTAGAGAGAGTGAGCCTTAACCACAAGGGCGCATAAGAGAGAAGAAACACAATAGCCATAAGAGCGCATGAGAGTCATTGAAGCAAATAATACAAATGAAGAGTGGTGTATTTATACAGCATTTTAGGGTTAGGGTGATAGCCCCAAGGAGGTTGATTAGGTTGGCCCAAGCCTAAAATAGCCAAAAAATACCATATAGTAAGTGGTTTACACATGTGTATGCTTGTGGCCATAAAGACAATAAGGTCAGCTTGTGACCTCAATTGAAGATTAACCCTTAAGTTTAACATGCTAAACTGGGTGCATATCTTGAGCAAGGGCTGGCAAGTAAGGCACTGAAATTATGTCAACTTAGGCTCTGACCTGTACATCTTCTCCAGAAATTTGTTTGCCATGGACAAGCACTTAGCAAGCTGGCCAATTTCAGTATCTTTCCTTGTTGGTTCGTGCAACACTCAGCTCAACACTAGTTACTCATTCCAAAGAATCTGAATAAGCTTGCTGTTGTGATACAACACAACCTTTTCTAACTAAAACAGGTATGAGTCATGACATCCCCAAGGGATAAGAGAGATTTATTGATATGTTGTGCTCCTCTAAACAAACTGACAAAAGACCAATAGAAGTTTTCTTAACAATCTGAAAATCATATTACAAACACCAAAAGTTAATTCCAGTTGCCTTTTGACAAGGCTTTTAATGTCTAACAAACACCTTGATGCCAATCCTTTAACACAAATGTAAAAACCATACTCCTGATGCCATCTGCAATAACATATTACTGTTCCAAACATCTCTCTTCTATATTGCATCTTGCAGAACTGCAAAGTATCCATCAATTTCTACCTGTAGTTGAATCAAAGATTGAAGTTTTGTTTCAAAGAATCCTCTCTTTGCTTCACTATTTCGGTGATACTTCATTGATATGCTGATCCAACCAGCAAAGATGACTGTGGGGGTGACATAATCCTGGCTCTCTGAAACATTCACATTGCTCTTACAAATTCATGTTACCTGAGACATTGGAATCATAGCCCCATTCGAGGATAATAAGCTTCTTTACTGCTGATTTACTTACTGAAAAACACCATTTTCTGTCTCTGTAGGTGCCATCATCATAGCTTTTCAAATTCCACCTAGAAGACTTTAAAAACCATTCTTGAATTGTAATCATTCCAATGACACTAGATGGTATTTCTTTTTTCACATATAAATAAGCTCTAATTTAGCTAAAATAGGTCTCACTTCACTGCAGACCAATTGCATTGCAACTCTTGATTATTTGGTTAATGGCTGATGGACTTGCTATACTAGATCACTGACAAAATGGTGGACTACACCACAGAGGATTCTCAACCACCTGAACTTAAAATTTATTTGAGGTAATGCCTAACATGGGGATAGTGAAACCAGGGAGTGTGTCATTTTGGTTCAGGAACACACTCCTAAAACACTCTTGAAACAGGGGCGTTTCGGGAGTGCCCTCCTGCCTCACTCCTGTCTCAAATATGCTTTGAGAGTTGGGGCCAGAGGGGGGTGGGGGCGTTCTCATGCATCACTGTCCACTACAGATGCATAATCTGTGGAATATCTTATAATCTATTGTAAATGTTGCATGTTCATTTGTGCCTGTTCAAATTTAATAGAAAATTAAAGTTTTTGATTTTTGATTGGAAAGTGAATCTGAATACTTATGACTAAGCAGAGATTAATATTTATGTCTAGTTGAATTCCTTTTATACAGGTTGATGGAGGAACAAATGCAGAAAATCTGGCTTTGCAGAACATTCAAGCTCGTGTGCGGATGGTAATAGCATTTCTATTGGCATCCCTTATGCCATGGGTTCAGACCAAAGCCAGTTTTTTCCTTGTCCTAGGGAGTTCCAATGTTGATGAGGGCTTGCGGGGGTACTTAACAAAGGTGAATTATGTCTACTCAATCTTGCATCTTGTAGTGGTTTATTTGGTGTGCTAACCTGTATTCCTTTTCATAAGCATCTTACTGAATAATTTTGTCTAGAAGAGATGAAGAGGCATCAGACTCAGTGTCTTTTTTTATTCAGAGCTAATCTTCCTAATTCAGCTCGTGTTACAGTATGACTGCAGCTCAGCAGATATAAATCCAATTGGAAGTGTAAGCAAACAGGATCTGCGAAGGTTTCTACGCTGGGCTGCGGTTAATCTTGGGTACCCAACATTGGTAGAAATTGAAGCTGCTCCACCAACTGCAGAACTTGAGCCAATACGTTCAAACTATTCCCAGGCATCCTCTCTCTCTCTCTCTGACACCTGTACGCACCTATGCACACCTCAACTCACAGGCATGTGCACATACACGCACACATGGATGCATGCACAGGGATTCTGTATACACTTCATGCATACCTGTATTCCAGATAAGCAGATTCCAGGAACATAGATATGGAGGCTAAACTGTGATGTAGAAAATACTGCATTTTTTGATGCTTGATTTCTATTCTATGCATCATTGACTTGAACGTTTTAATCATATGTCAGAAGTGCACACAACTGTTTGTGAAGTGTATCCTGCAGAAATCTCTGAGACAACCTTTTCATGGCATAGACACTAATTGAAAATGACTACGTCCTTTGACGTTAAAGAACACAGAATAAGCTACATATATATAACAGCCAAAATATCCAATTTCCATCAACTTCCTTCAATATAAAGTTAAAATAATTCAAAATTTACTGATTTTTTAGACATAGAATGATCTTACTATTTCAGGAATGTATTGTTAGCTTATGGGTTGCTCCAAAAGTGTTTATACCATGCTAGGGGTACCTTCATGTGATGTGGGGTGCATGGCGAAACCCTAGCCCCTTAGTTGTATCTTAGGACTTTTGGTGGTGGTTGACATTGGACTGGTGGTTGCTTGACCTTTTATAGGTGGTTGCTTTACCTTGGACTTGGTGCTAAATGTGGCACACTTTTTGATGAGGTTGTTATTTTATGTGGCATAAATATCTTGTACATGGCATGCATATTGAGGACGGTTGCTTGCATGGCTGTTGGATCTACCTTGGAGGAGGAGTGTTGGGCAAGATGAGGGAGGGATTTTAGCCCTAGGAGCATTGGAATTTGGGACCACTTGGCATGCCTTAGGAGGATGAGTGCTTGACTTGAGAATGCTTGGGTCGAGAGCACATTTCTTGGGGTTGTATGTGCAGCTGGGATACATATGTTGAGGAGGAGCGTTGGAGCAGTGGATGCTTTTTTTGGAGAGCAAGGAGCGCTTGACACTTGGAGCCCATGGTTGAAGAGCGCACCACTTGAGGAGTCTTCTCTTGACATGTGTACACCTTGGAGAGTGAGTGCTTCACTTGGAGATCTTATCTTGAGCATTAGATTAGGTTGCTTATGGACTTAGTGCACTTTACTATTGTTGGCCTCCCTCACCTATTCTATATAAAGGGAGGATAATCTTTAGTTGTAGTAAGAATGTTAGAGTTCATTAGATAATTTGTATCTTGAAGATGAACTTCTCTTGAGTCCTTGTACTTGTCTTTATGCAAGGGAGGAAGGTGGTAGGGTTTGTGTGAAGCGAAACCTATGGGAGACTTGAATTGAAGTCCTTGTGTGAGAGGGATCTAAGGTTTAAGGTAAGAAACCCTAGAGAATATTTGGAGCACTTTGCTTGGAGAGCTTGTGTGAGGCAAACTTGGAGAAAAATCAAGGGTGGACTCGTTGCTTCCAATGCTAGCTTGTTGTTGAGCCTTTGGAGTGGCTACGAGTAACTTGGTGTGATGCCTTGCTAGGCCATGATTGGTGGTTAAGGTTTGCTATTGATGGTGGATTCCCTAGCTTGGTTTTGGATACATTGGAGAGTCCTAGCTTGTGATAAGCTTGAAGGACTATTGTACCAGTTTGTGATAAGCTATTGGTATTGTTATCGCACAATCTGTACTTGCCCAAATCCCAAGGCAAGTAAGGGAGATTGGCGTAACAAACATGATATCCTATCACTGTCACCTTAATAGGAAATCCCCACTTTCTAGGGATAGGCAAGGTCTACCCTAGGGGAGGAGTCCCCGGTAACCTAAAGGGACGGAAAATTAGGGTAATGTTCGAGATATATTCCCCCCTCTCACTGGTTACCAAAGTCACTAAATCCGTGTCCCAAAGATGAGGTTAATGAAGTGCTTGATGTACCTGCCCGGAACAAGACAATATAGCATGCATATACAATAATTCCAAGTACAAATATGATAATAATACCTCAGTAGACAATAGACAGTGACAATAAGTGCTAGCTGATATGAAATTGCAGCAGTTAATAAGTTTACAACAGAAATTGATAAAATGTAACAGCTGCAACAAATATTCCTCAGAAAAGCTTGAAAAGACAATGAAAAGATAACATTGACTGAGTAGAATGATAATAACTTGTCACAAGCAATTTCTGAAATGATTAGCTAGCAATTAATGTTGAGTATGCAGAAAATTTGCTCCAATTAGATGGCTGTAGCGAACATTTATAACGACAGCTAATAAGTTAGTGATCTAGGCCAAACTAGGGTTAGAGATAGTTAGTAAAAGCTTAGGAGAAAAGTGTTTGAGTGTTTGATCAATCCTTCAACAAGAGAGAGGCAAGAACTAGTGCCTTCTAGGGCTTATGGAGTCAAGTGGACGGCTTCTTCAAAGGCTACAAATCAATTTTGATAATGCACAAAAGTCTAAGAGGGAAAATGGATAGAAAGTAGTAACTTAAGTCCCCCTATGCATTGACCTCAAGAGACAAGATGCTAGGGTGTAGGCAATTCTAGGCCCTAACACCTTGCTCTCCTTAGGCTTCTTATGGAATAAAACTTATGCAAAGATTACTAGGTCAAAATCCTTAGAGTGCTAGCAATTTAGGGCTCTAGGGTTTCACTAGTCACTAGATCAATTCAATGAAAAGCTTAGCAAATAGAAAATAAGGAAGTAGCAATTTAAGTTCCTTACTTCAAGTATTAAGGATACCATGCAATTTCATAATCTTGTATGAGCAAATAAAACCATACACAAACCATTCAATAGATGACAAAAAATGCAGATTTTACTTACTTGCACCAAGAATAATCATGAAAATACCATGCAAGATCACCAAGAATAATCATGAAAATACTTATACAAGAGTGCGCCTCACAATTTCAGCCAATAGCCCTTACTAGGGTGCAAATTTCAGACCTCTCCTCTTGTATGAGGAGTTGTTATGTAAAAATGAATGTCCTTTATGCTTATTTATACAAAATTTCGACCCTTAATTAATTTTAGGTCAAAATTAAGGTCGACCCGACCAATTTACAATAAAATTCAAATTTGACATAAATAAAATCAATTAGCACCTAAAGACAGTTCCAAGGGTGACGTCATGCCTTTCTAGGGTGATGTTGAGGCCCTAAGGTGGAACGTTGAGCCCAAAAGGTAGGGCGCTTGGCCTCCAGAGGCCCCAGATGAAGCCCACACATGCCACTAGGCTCATAAATGCCTCCAAAACAAAAACCCTAGCTCTGGATGACGTCTAGGGTCATGATGGTGATGTCTAGGGCCTTCAAGGGAAAATGTCCATGTGGAAGAGCAAGATCCCCCTAGGTCTAGGTCTGCCGGGGTGCCTCCAAAGGCAACACCCTTCTTTCTTCCTGGTGCAGATATTCAATCTCTTCTTACCCCTGGCTGGGGTTACAACATCCATTTGTGGGCTTTAAGCCCCCATGAAGGTATGAGCTAATCATTCCCTCATGTGTACCTGTCCACCGGGCAAAGTCCTGCAGCAACAACAAGTACGCCCTCCAGGGGTTCATAAGTCACAGGGATCATAACATGTAAATCACATCCAATAATTAAATTACCCAAACATGTGCATCAAACCCCCCTTTAACCTAGGCAAATGCTCAAAGACGTTATGCAATTTGACAAGTTAGGTTGGAGAAGGTCTCAGGGCGTCCTATTGGGCTAACCTCTCTTAAGTTTGGGGTGTTTCTCAAGTGGGATCCAGTCCAGATCATGTAAGTGTATGAGGTGGTATGGGGTAAGTGTTTGGGCATAGGGTGCATGTGATAACAGGGAAATGTAAAATCGTACCTGTGGGTGCCTTTGTAGAGGGCGAGTTGCATCTTGTCATAAATGCTATTGTTTCCTAGCCCATTCATTGCCTTTTACTCTTAGCTTTATTGCTTTTGATCTTTTGCTTTTGTGCTTCAAGGGAATAGTTGAGGGCCACTGTCCTGGCTTGATGACCAGAGGTGACAACTTTATCCACAAACATTTCACGGAGATGAGAAGGCTGGCTCGTGATGCGACTCCCTTTCTCTTGGCTATGCCACCAAGAGCCACTACCTTGGTTTGGTGACCAGATAGGTTGTAGTGTGATACCGCTACATGCCCATGGTCATAATAGGCTGACTCATGATGAGACCTCCTGTCCATCAACTAAAACCTTGAGTGTTTATGTATCTTATGGCTTTCCTTTTCTTACTGAGAAGCTTTTCACTGTTTTCTCAGGGATCCCTAGGCGAAGCATCTCAAAGGTTTCAATATTGGCTTTTAACTCTTGCCAACTACTTTTACCCTCTGGGCCTTTAACCCCTTCTTCCCACAAGGCAAGGTACAACCCTTCCTAGTGTAGCCAATCCCAATGCCCAAACAAGAATAAGGGAGATGGAAGGAATAAAGATGGAAAATGGTAAGTATGGAGGGGACGAACGATGACTTCTCACAGAACCACCCAGTGGCAACCCATCCTAAAGGGAAATCAACTTACTAGGGCACCATGTCACCCTTCCAGGTATGAACGAGGCAAATAGCATAATTTCCAAGCAAATGTCATGAAATGAAGAAGGATTCAATATAACATATTCAAGTGCTTAAAAAATCGGAGTGATACATACCATGATACCCAGACTCATTACCTTATGGAGAAAGACTCACTGCCAGTTCACGACCAGGCTGGTGGGATGGATATTGCTGCTGTTGATAAATGGACTGCACTGAAGAAAAGAGGGGCCCTCCGGGGCCGTGCTCAAGTCGTTCGGCTCTCGGTACTCCATGTCTAGGACCTGTGGGTCTCGAGTCGTGATCTCCTTAGTTATCCCTAGGCTAGGAGATAACATCTGGCTCCAACTCGGGGACATGTGCTCACCGTAGAGCGCATGAGAACCTCAACATCTTTGGTATGACCCGTGCCTGCTAGATCTCAACAAAAGATATTAGTAATATCTAGGGTGGTGATATCACCCCTTGTTCATATATAGATCAATAAAAGCATCTTTAGTCTAGCATATGATCATGAGCATACATATATACATAATGAAACAAGACAATATGAAGATGCAACTACAAGTTACAACTATGCTAACATGAAATGCAATGGTATATACAATGGATGCAAATGCCTACCTATGTCTACTTACCTGTTGGTTGAATGCTAGGTGTAGTCATATAACCAGTGAAACCATCCTAGCAATACCTCATAATCCCTGCCTCTGTGCTTCATTAGAAACCAAAAAATGACAAGTTAAGTACAAAAATAACATGAGTTAGAGCATGCATCATATCATAGGAAGTCGTCAAGTCTAGCTCATGGAGGTGGGAGGGAGGGACAAAATTATGCCAAGTTACACTTCTAGGAAAGTGTTCAATCCATCTTAGAAAGGGATCGTAAAAAGTCAAAGGCTCAAAAGACTAGCTCAAAGAGTCTGAAGGTTGGATGTCTTGGATGTTATCACATCCCGAGGTCTGGGAAGGGACTAGCAAGAACCTAGAGGATGATTGGCAATTTTTTAAGGGAAAGCTGAAAGACTGAGATAACAAACTTCTTCTTAAGGTATTCAACCTACCCTTGAATTCTAAAGGAAGGCTCTGCCCTAGCGAAAACTTGGGACAAGGGACATGTTTCCCAACCACATCCTTAGTGACATAACGAGGTAAAGTAATTGAAGGGAGCTGAAAAACCTTGTCACAAGTATCCTTCTTTAGGAAAGCAACGTCCTTACCCTTATCAAGATCTGAGCAAAACGGTGGTTGATAATCTTCTTCATAGAATAAATCCAAGTGCTCAAAGAAATACTCATCAAAATCCTCAAGGTATGGTCGAAAATCATCAGGAGAACATAGAACTAGGTCACCCTTGGGTGCTTGGAAAACATCTGTAATTATATCATCATCTTGTTGCCAAATGTCAAAATTATTAGGAACATCATATGATTGTTGTAAAGGAAACAAATGGAAATGACCCTCCATATCATAAATGGGATCCTCATCAGAACCAATTACATCCCATTTACATCTTCCAACATTCATGGACTCATCAATATTATCAATTACGTCATGACTTTTATCATAACATGAAGGATTTAATACATCCAAGGGATCCTCTACACTTCTTCACCCTCCAAATCATAAAATAAGGCATCATCAAAAACCTGAAAAGGAAAATGATTAACCTCATTCTCTTCGTCTTGTGCAGGAGGAATAAGATTATAGGACCTTGGATGGCTTCATCAGAGGGAGAGGCACATATCAATATCTCATACTCTTCAGGTTCTTGTCCTTCAACCAGGTCTTCTTTGATGGAATCGTGAGTAAATTCTTGGATAGAGTGCTAACATAACACACTTGCCTAGGAGGCTGTTATCCTATGTGGCATGGTGACTAACGTATTGGGTGCACACCATGGGGGAGTTAGTTGCTTGATCAAAAGAGGTACCTACCTAGGAGGATGAGCACTAGGCACTTGAAGGAGGGTACTTAGCCCTAAGTGCATGGGGCGATGTGAGATACACCTTGGAGGTTGGATACTTGACTTAAGGACGCTTGGGTTGAGGAGCATATTTCATAGAGTCTGGTTGTGGACCCAAACAAATATGTTGAAGAGCATCATTAGAACAAGTAACTACCTTGGCACACATCGAGGGGTGTTGGGCACAAGAGGATAGGGGGTAAACAATGAGAGGAGGAGCACTTTCCAAGAGGACACTTGGAGAATGAACCACCATGTAAAATAGAGCATTGGGCTAACAAATTGGTGGATAGTGCACCATCTTGGAGGAGGGGCATTGGGCTAATAGCTTGTTGGATGGTGCACCACCTTGGAGGAGGGGCATTGGGCCCAAAGTAGCATCATACTTGGAGGGCACATCATCTTGGGGGTTACACCAAAAGTGTTTTCACCTAGCTTGGAGAGCACTACGTCTCCTAGTCCCTTAGTGATGCTTGATGGACATGGATGACTTAGTTTGAGTGGATGATTGACCTTGGATAGAGTGCTAACATAACACACTTGCCTAGGAGGTTGTTATCCTAGGTGGCATGGTGACTAATGCATTACATGCACACCATGGGGGAGTTAGTTGCTTGATCATAAAAGGTACCTACCTAGGAGGATGAGCACTAGGCACTTGAAGGAGGGCACTTAGCCCTAATAGCATGGGACCATGTGAGATACACCTAGGAGGTTGGATACTTGACTTAATGACTCTTGGGTTGAGGAGCATATTTCATGGAGTTTGGTTGTGGACCCGAACACATGTTGAAGAGAATCATTGGAGCAAGTAACTACCTTGGCACACATCAAGGAGCGTTGGGCACAAGAGGATAGGGGGTAAACAATGAGAGGAGGAGCACTTTGCAAGAGGACACTTCGAGAATGAACCACCGTGTAAAAGAGAGCATTGGGCTAACAGCTTGTTGGATAGTGCACCATCATGGAGGAGGGGCGTTGGGCTAATAGCTTGTTGGATGGTGCACCACCTTGGAGGAGGGGCATTGGGCCCAAAGGAGCATCATGCTTGGAGGGCACATCATCTTGGGGGTTAGATAAACTTTAGTGTGGCACTTGTACATCCTTGTTCAGTGGAGAGCTCGATCTGGGGTTGCCTTGTTGACTTAGGTCTAGCGTTACTTGTGTGGACCTAGTCGATGTTTAATGTTGTCCTCCCTCACCTATTTCTATAGAAAGGGAGGAGAGAGCCTTTGTCATGACTTATTATTGATATACTCATTATTCCATCTTTGTAATTGTCTTGGAGAAGTCTTGTAGGGAGCAAGACCTAGGGTTTGTGATATACATCCTAGAGGAGAGATGAAGATGAATACTACTAGGGTTGAGCTTGGGTCTTAGCACTTGTTTGATGAAAGTGAAGAAGACCTAGTGTTTATGTGTTGTAAACCCTAGGGAAAGATAATGGAGCATTGGAGTAGAGGAGTCTTGGAGTTGTGGGGTTGCCTTGTTGACTTAGGTCCAGGGTTACTTGTGTGGGCCTAGTCGACGATTAATGTTGGCCTCCCTCACCTATTTCTATATAAAGGGAGGAGAGAGCCTTTGTCATGACTTATTATTGATGTACTCATTATTCCATCTTTGTAATTGTCTTGGAGAAGTCTTGTAGGGAGCAAGACCTAGGGTTTGTTATGTAAATCCTAGAGGAGAGATGAAGATGAATACTACTAGGGTTGAGCTTGGGTCTTAGCACTTGTTTGATGAAAGAGAAGAAGACCTAGGGTTTATGTGTTGTAAACCCTAGGAAAAGATCATGGAGTGTTGGAGTAGAGGAGTCTTGGAGCTTGGTGTGATGCTTAGATTGAAGAGGACTTGGAGCTCATATTGATGTACTTTGGATTTCCTTCTAACATTGTCTAGAGGTATTGATAATTTTCTTGGAGAAAGTCTTGTAGGGAGCAAGACCTAGGGTTTGTGATGTAAACTCTAGAGGAGACATGAAGATGAATACTACTAGGGATGAGCTTGGGTCTTAGCACTTGTATGATGCAAGAGAAGAAGACACGGTGCTTGTGAGATGCAAACCCTAGGATGGACAAGAAGCTTGGAAGGCTAGCACTAGGGTTTGTCTTGGAGCCTTTGTACTTGTTTGATACAAGAAGGCCTATGTTTGAGTATTGTAAACCCTAGAGTAAGACATGAGCACTAGAGGTGTGAAGAAGATTGAGAGCTTGTGTGATGCAAGCTTGGAGAATCTCTTAGAAGACTTATGTGATGCAAGTGGGAAATCAAGGGTGGACTTGTTGGTGTTGATGCTAGCTTGTTGTCGATCTTTTGGAGTGGCTAGGAGTAGCTTGGTGTGATGCCTTGCTAGGCCGTGATTGCTGGTTAGGGTTTGTTGTTGATGGTGGATGCCCTAGGTATGGTTTGGAGGCAATTGGAGTGTTCTAGCTTGTGATAAGTGAGATAGGACATGTTGTACCAGCTTGTGATGAGCTGATGTATGTACTTGTATCTTTATTATGTTGTAATATGAAGTGTACCTTTGCTGTCCAAATATTGTGCATTGCAGATTTGAAAATCAGACTTATGTTTCTCATGTTAATGAGTAGTTTCTAGGGCTGTTTGATACACTGATTTATCATGAACAATTAGCAGATTTGTTAAGTGATTTGACAAGCTAAGAAGGAATCAAAGGGGCAGATTTAGGGCTGTAATAAATCTGCTGTTATAAAGTTTTTCCATATCTGATTTGTGAAGGGGATTGAGCCCTTAGGGTTGTGAATCTTCTCTCCTTGAAATGCATTGTTTCAGTTTTGTTTTCTTGAGCTACCTAGTGGTTTTGGTTGGACTGAAGTGAAATATATGCTACTGTAATTAATATTTCAGATTCAACCATAAGGCTGAAAGTTCATAGGAAACAGATCTGGGGAACCTCATGTATTGAGATGATATTTCTGAATTTGTTTTAAGTATAGATTTTCGAAATTTCCACATGGTATCAGAGCTGTTTGCACTGAGATTTCCCTCTTGTTGATTTGAAGGCCGGATATTTCAATTGTTGAACCTGGGAGAGGTTGTTGGGTGATGAAAACCTAGTGTGCTTGAAATGAACACTTGCACCTAGGAAGGGTTTGATGGGTTGAAACTTGAAACCCTAGTTGCTCCTGTGATGATGAGAGTGTTTTCACTTGTGATAGGTGGAATATCTACTTCATTGATGGCTAGTTTATGATTTATTTTCGGCGGGTGTGATGCCAAGGAGGACATGTGATAGGTGGCTGATTTGTTCTAGTGGATGCTAGTGTTTGGAGCTTTGATAGGCATGTTTAACCATTAGATGTGTTTTGCTGATTTTTGAAGCCTGAGAGGGGCTGATTCCTTCTGTGGTAGCTTGATGATTATTGGGTAGTTTGTTTTGGCTGAGTTGTGACTCAAGGGTTTACAGGACTGGTGACCTTGTTTAGTTTCAGTGATTGTTACAGATTGGAGGGAGATTCTAGCGTTGTCCCTTGGGGATAGTATTGGTTGACTGTTGTACATCCTGTAATTGTACTTGTTGAGAGATTGATCATAGATGTGATAGTTGGTTTGATGCTAAGCTATTGATGAATCTTTGTAGGTCATCTTGTGCATTTGTATTATACAAAGATTGTACCTTGTCCCTGATCTTGGAGAGTTGATCTCTCATGTTGTATATTTAATATGAGGTTATGCTTTGTACTTGCATCTCGGAGTGCCAGGGTTTGGAGAAAATCCTAGGAAGACAAAGGACCATTCGGCTTTGGATTTACCTAGTAGAGCAACGGAGCGTTTGGCATTGAAGAAGGTTGCGGAAGACAAAACATGGAGATAGGTTCAAAACCTATGATTGTGGAATTAATGATTGATTACAAGCTTGCAACTAATGGACGTAGTGATGAGTACTAGTGTCAGGGTTGTTGGATTGTCTTAGGAAGAGGGAGTTGACCTTGATGTTATGGATTCTCTCAAAAAGAGGGAGGTGACCTTGTTGAGGTTGTTGCTTCAATTGTTGGAGGTTTTGAAGTGCATAAGAGGGATTATTATGTTTATAGTTTGATAATAACCGTTTATGGGTTGTTGTTACTTTTACCACGAACTTGACATTTTAGGATCGATGAGTTGAGATGTATGTTGATTTTTATCTTGTCTTTGATAGATTTGATCCACTTGTCTTGGTCTTGTTTGAAGATGTGATTATCTTTACAGGTTGTCCTGAACAATTCTTGATGTGGTGCCAAAAGATTTTGGCCCGCGATGTTGACTTTAGGAATGTTGGATTTTTGATAGGTTATTGTTAAAGTCTTCCTTTTTTTGAAGTGAATTTAGAGTTAGGTAGGAAGCAGTGATCCATGGTTCTGTTCCTTCAGTTTCATAGAATGTCATTGTTCTTTTAGAACTCCTAGTAGAGGTGAAGTTCTAGAGAAAGAGGGAGTAGCTTGGTTTGATGGTGTAAACTAATTTGCTTTGATTTTGTTCTTCTTGCATGTTAAGATTCAGAGCTTGAGTTGCAAAATGCTTGGTGAGAGACACACCTTTGTGAGCAATGATTGCTTGGTGAGAGACGAACCTTTGTGAGCAATGATTGCTTGGATGATGAGGTGCGTCGACCTGTACTTGTGGGAGTGACTCTCACAGATGCTTGCGGAGTTGGTATGATGTTGTTATATGATGGAGGTGTTAGAATATAGAAGAATGTGTGCTCGTTTTACCATTGACGATACCGTTGTCACCCAACCATAGGCCGAAGCCACCCTCCAAGCACCTTAACCTTGACTGAGAATTACTCCGGAAGCAAACCCTAGGCTAGATAGCCAAACAAGGTGTAGCGCATCTTCCTCCAAGGATAGCACACCAACAATAGCTGATCAAATAGTCCAAACCCTAGCCAAGAGATAGTCCAAGCCAACACTGAAACTGCTAGCTGCAGCAACTGCACTTGCAACTCTTCTCCACACGTGCGCACCAAACTGGGAACTGCAGTGCGCACCACTTGCTGTCTGCAATTCTGAGATATGTCAAAATGAGAACTGGCGCCCTGTATTTATACTGGTTTTGCCAGATTTGCTGGGGCCGACTTCTCCTTCTGGATATGTGTCTGTTCAGTATATTATTATTATTTCTGGCCGACTTCTTCTCTTGGAGGCTAATAACCTAAT
>ML796294.1:195971-224710 GCA_009831015.1 Picea engelmannii | reverse complement strand
AAAATATTGATGTATTGTCTAAGTGGAGGGTGGAGTCTGAGATGCCTACCATGGAGGAGGCACCTGCATGGATAGATGAGGAACCCGAACAACAACAGGCCTTGGAGGAGCAATAGGGAGAGGAGGAGCAGGAGGAGGAGGAGTGGCCTGAAGACATCATGGAGGGTGATGTGCAATCATCAACACAACCTTCTACACTTATTGATGCACCTACTCCTGCACACACCAATGGTCATCCACTATCAGATGCAAGGCCTTCTACTGTCAGGGGCAGGCCTGGCAAACAACCCCTTATATTTTCTCGTAAAAGGGGGAGAGGCGGAGGCCGACGTTGATATTAGATAACTAGCTGCTAGTTTTGTTTCATTTGTCATTATATATCAGACATCTACAGACTCCATCATGATGATGAATCATGAGATACATTTTATAATTATATATGTGATGTCATTTTGTATTGGAGAGGCCCTTCATCATTCAATATCGACATTGATGTATAACTTTTTATTTGGCATCCACTAGTGACTACATATATATCAGTGATTTCTCCATATTTATGTGCCAATGTGTTTATCTGATGTTGTTGTTGCTTTATATGTTTCAAATTTTGAAAAAAATGAATATATTTTGTATTTTTTAATGTTTGTCGTGGTTTTCTGATTTTTTGCCGACTTTTGCCGAAACGATTTTTTCCGGACCCTCGCCGACTTTTTGCCAATGTCGACTTAATCAACACTAGTAAATACCTCCCGCAGCTACCATAATATTAACAGGAGGAGTATTCTTCCAACTTTGTGGAGGCACATGATTTCAATGTTGTAGATTCAGAGGGAATCGATTGGTGTTATAGAAAACACTTTTCTCATAAAGAGGGAGTGTTAGCGTTTGGGGTTACTCCAAATGTGTTTTCACCTAGCTAGGAGAGTGCTAGGTCTCCTAATTTCTCAATGATGCTTGATGGACATATGGATGGATTAGTTTGAGTGGATGCTTGACCTTGGATAGAGTGTTAGCATAGTTCACTTACCTAAGAGGTTGTTATCTTATGAGGCATGATGAGTAACCCATTGGGTGCACATAATGGGGGAGTCAGTTGCTTGATTAGGAGGATGAGCTCTAGGCACTTAAAGGAGGGCACTTAGCCCCAAGAGCATGGGACCATGTGACATACACTTGGAGGTTGGATACTTGACTTGAGGATGCTTGGGTTGAGGAACATACTTCATGGAGGTTGGTTGCAAACCTGGACACATGTTGAGGATGCTTGGGTTGAGGAACATACTTCATGGAGGTTGGTTGCAGACCTGGACACATGTTGAGGAGAAGCATTGGAGCATGTAACTATCTTCTTCTTAGCGGGACCCAATTTTATTTTTCTTTATATAGTATGTATATTTTGCTTTATAGGGTTAAGAACATGTGTTTCCTCCTAAGAGGTCACAAGTTCAAATTTAGAGGGACGTAGGGTATGTATACGTCCGTAGATTTTAGCAGTCAAATCACTGCGTGGAGGGGGTCCCTTGTCCCACAAACAAGGGGGTCTCATACACCAATTTGGTGTCTGGCTTGGCCATGACCTTAAAATTAGATTATTATTATTATTATTATATAAAGTTTTATAGTTATGAAATTGATTTTTTTCTTGAGAAGGTAATATCCATCTATCTATCTATCTATCTTCCCAAAGTCAAAAACTAAAATAGGGTAATGGATTTT
The DNA here is from genome assembly GCA_009831015.1 of Picea engelmannii. Lineage (NCBI taxonomy): Eukaryota > Viridiplantae > Streptophyta > Pinopsida > Pinales > Pinaceae > Picea > Picea engelmannii. The sequence goes on along the minus strand of ML796294.1, from coordinate 222,994 downwards.
TTTAAGGGGTGCAACCTTAGGTGTATAGAAAAGTCACTTAGGTATAAGGTTGGGGATAAAAGCGACTGGAATAAAACTTAAGCAGTGGAAAAGGAGTATGGATGTACGGACCTAATGACAACTATACAAGAGAAAGTATGACGGATTGTGGCGGTTGTTTTGGCAGATTGCGATGGCTGGTATGATGACTAGATTTGGCAGTTGGTACGATTGCTTGCAGCGGTGGGTAAGCCAATTGAATATGGCAGTTGGTACGACAGATTACAGCAGTTGGTATGGATGGATTGCACAGTACAGAAATTGTATAAACAATAGTGGTGATGTGTACGATTGACCCAAAGTATGCTTGTGGAATTAACCCATGAATTGGCCAAATCAATGGTTTTGATACCGAATGAAATAAACAGTTCTTGTTTATTACAAGATCGACAGAGTTATTTTTGCAAATATATAATTATAGATTGAATAATATGAATGATGATTACAATGAGCATCGCGACGATGTATAAATATACATTGAGTGGTCACGAGGTGAAGTTATGTATGATCCTTGATGTCTCATTAAGCTAATTACTATTATTATTATTATTATTATGTTTGTTGCACACAGGAAAAGGATCCGGGGAACCTCAAAGTTGAGGTGAAATCTCTGAATTTGCATTAAGCACGATTTCATGAAATTTCCATGCATGTAAGTACTAAAATAGAGGAAGAGGGTTCCTAGTTGTTGAGTCATGGAAATGTTCTCTTTTAGCATTCAAAATTGGACTGGTTATGTCCATTTGATCTGATTCAAGTTGAGAAATTGTTGATGTTCTACATCATCAAAACAAGCTTACTCTCGATTGGGATTGATTGAAAATACTTAATTCAAAGGAAAAACACTAAGAAGCATTCAGTCATTTTTTTAAGAGAAATGTTGGTGTTCTACTATGACTTTTCAGTGTCATATTTTAGTTTTCTTTTGGAACCAGGCAAGCCCTTTTATAAAAGATACACGGGAGACTGTTATGCTTGAATAGTTCCCAAAATACCAATTACGATACATAACTCATCATTAGTAGTAATGGATATTCACTACATTCTACCAATAGTACAAACCTATCAGTCCACTTTCTTATTGGTGCATGAGGATTCCACTCTGAAATTTTTGTGCCTCTGTTTTAGATATGAGTTTTTTTTGGCAATTTAGCTATATTCTTTGGAGTAGTCCGAACAACAATTTTTTTTCTGTATTTAGTGTTTTATTCCTATTTACACAACATTTAAACTTGTAATGCTTCATTTATTCCCAGTGACGCATGTCTCAATTATTTTTAGGATAACGTTTATGTGCAAGGAAATCTATATACTGCAAGATCTAACATTGATTCTTATGTTTCATGTTTCTGATTCCATTTCTTATATGTCAGTTGGATGAAGCAGATATGGGCATGACTTATGAGGAACTATCGATGTACGGGAGGCTTCGCAAAATTTTCCATTGTGGTCCTGTGTCAATGTTTCAGGTTGATCTTAATGCTGCTCAAGTGTTATAATGCTTTTAGTCTACTGAATCATCTCAGTTAGAGGATTCATTAGTGTTATGTTTTGGTTGATTCATTCCAGCACCTTTGTCATAGATGGTGTGGCCGTTTGACTCCGGCAGAAGTTTCAGTAAAAGTCAAAGATTTTTTCCGATATTATTCTGCAAATCGCCATAAGATGACAACCTTGACACCTTCATACCATGCTGAGGTACAATACATTAACCATATTTCTGTAGTTGTCAGTTTTGTTTTTGACATGGGAAATTTCTTTGTAAGTAACAAAGAGTTCCCATCCACTCTGTAGTTGCTACCTTCTCTGCAAGTTCTACATGCTTGAGCTGCTTCTAGATTTCCCTTGTGCTGTTATTAATTTGTTTTCTTCAATGTATGCATGTTTAACCAGTCTCAGTTGAAAAGAAAATTGATAGAAATGAAGGTCAAACCTAGAAATTCGATGCCCTATATTAACAGTTTAAAGATGCGTTAGTTTATCTATTGTCTATTGTGTACCTTTATCTGTGGTTATTGGTTAACATAAAAGGATGGATATTATTTATGTAAGGAGTTGAGATCTCACTAATATTTTCATAAATTGCATTTGATTACAGAGCTATTCTCCCGAGGACAACCGGTTTGATCTTCGACAATTTCTCTATAATACACGTTGGCCCTGGCAGTTTCGGAAAATAGATGAACTTGTACATCAAGATCAGGTTAGCAATGGCACTTCTATCACATGTAATGGTCCAACAGAAACAGAAATTGCCAGTGACCATGGCTCTGGTATGGGTGTACCAGCAGCAAATTCAGCAAACCCATACTCTGGGATTTAATTGTACGAGTTAGACATGGATTGATTTTTACAATTAGTTCTCATCTATTTCGGTTCTTTATCTTGAATTAAACGATATCAATGGGGACATTTAAGCAATCTGTTACTCAACTCTGTGATGTTGATCCTCCAGTTACATCTCTGTCCCATAAAAAATTATGTCTGTAATCTGTGAATACTCATTAACAAACAAATTGATTCTTAAGTAGCCTTTTGGGTGTGATCATGTTAGCGGATTCTGTGATATGCTTGGATTAAGCTTATTTGGATAATTAGTTTGTATTTCTATTCTGATCACGTGTGTGTAACAGTGTAAGTATGACCTCATCTTGAAATTTGAATAGTTACTAATTTCATATATTAAACAATCTAGTCTTGAGATGCTAATGCTGACATCTAAGTATATTGTTGCATGATCTGCCTCTTGTTGTCGAATATGGATTCTGCTCTTTTGTCACAACTCTCAAACAATAAGCCAATGTATGTGTCTTTAGTATGACTGCTCCAATCAGAATTCACGACAATCATTTGGGTAGGCAAAGACCAAGTTATGAGTTCTGCAAAAGTCAAGAAAAACTACATCATTATACAAGAATATGTAGATTTTGCGGAGCTTGCATTCCCTTAGCTACAATCTCTTGGTTTCTCAGAGGAACTATATGATCTATAGTGCGTGAAATTGAAGTTCCTGTTATCCCCACTTTTAGGGATAACTAGGAGATTATGTCTCGAGGTCCGCAGGTTCTAGACATGGAGTACCGAGAGCTAGATCGACTTAGGCATGGCCCTGGAGGGCCCAACTTTTCTCCCTTTCAGCGCCTCTACCTTGCCAGCAATAACAACATCCATCACCATCGGCTTGGTCTTGTTTCAGAGGTGGTTCTTGCTCCATGAGGTAATGAGTCCGAGTATCATGGTATGTGTCACTCTGATCATGAAAACCTTTGAATACGTGCATTTAATTCCTTTTGTTTCTAACAAATGCTTGGATCTTATACTTTCTCACTTGACCATGTCTGGGGGGAATGACAGGATGCCCTAGTAAGCCTGTGTCCGTAGGTTTTGGTTTGCCACTGGGGGGATTTCTGAAAAGCCATCGTTTGCTCCTGTCATAGAACCACTTTTTCATCTTGCTTCCCACTCATCTATCCCATTACACTTGTCCGGGCACTGGGTTGACCTATCATTTGAGGGTTGCACCTTACCTTGTGGGAAGAAGGGGCTAAAGGCCCAGAAGGTAAAAGCAAGCTGACAAAAGATAAAAGCCTAAAAATAAAACCTCAAGATGCTTCACCCAGGGATCCTCGAGAAAGCAGTAAAAACTTTCTCAGCAAGAAACAAGGGGGACCCATAAAAATAATAAAACAAGACCTAGTCAGAGGATAGGGGGTCTCATCACGAGCCAACCTATTAGGTCCATGGGTACTTAGCAGTATGACACTACTAGTAGTTGGTTACCATGCCAGGGTAGTGACTCTTGGTTGCATGGCCAAGAGAAAGGGGGTCTCATCACGAACCAACCTTCTCATTTCTGTGAAAGTACTTATGGGTAACAATGTCACCACTGGTCACCATGCCAGGGCAGTGTCCCTTGATTAACTTATTGAAGAAAAAACAATAAGAATAAAAAATAAAAGGCATGAATGGGCTTGGAAACAATTGCATCCAGGACAGGTGCAACTTGCCTTCTACAAAGGCACCCATAGGTAAAGCTTTGCATTCCCCTGCTTTCACTGCACCCATTGTCAGGACATCCCTTATCCACATCACCCACTTACATGGCTTAGATTTAGTCTTTTCCGGGAACTTTCCTTTTCCAGTGGACACTAGCCCAATAGGACGCCCAATCACTTTGCCCAGACTTGTATTGCAGGCTTGTATAATGTCTTTGAGCTTTTAACTGGGGTAATAGGGGTTTTATGCACATGTTTAATAATATTGATGATGAGATGTGATTGACATTGCTATGATCCCTGTGACTTATGAGCCCATGGAGGGCGTAGCTGTTGATGTGCAGGATCATGCCCGACAGACATGTACCATGTTGGACAGGTACACATGGGGAGATGATCAGTTCAGACCTCCATGGGGCTGAAGAGCCCACCAGATGGATGTTGAGACCCCAGCAGGGGACACAAACATGACTAAGGGGTTTGCACCAGAGAGGAGGACTTCTTGCAGAAGCACCCTAACAAAGCTTGACCTAGGGGGATTGTGCCCTTTTCAGTGGAACGTTGGCCTTGGAAGGCCTAGGATGTCACCCAGGAGGTTCATGACGTCATCCTTTCTTCATGAGCATTTTGGCATATGGACAGGGCAATTTGGCACATGTGGCAGCCTGGAGAAGCCCAAGGAGGGATAATGTTTTGCTTCAGGAGGCTGCATTTTCCCTCAAAGGGGCTAACGCCAACCTCAAAAGGGAATGACGTCCTTCTATTGCTTGATTAGGGTTTTAATTTAAACATTTAATGTAAAACAATATGATTTTAGTATTTTGGCCTTGTCGGCCTTTTCATGACCTAAAAAGTAAAATTAGGTCATTGTACTGTATAAATTGAGGGTTTTCACCTTCATTTTTGCATTATCTTTCACTCACTCATTAGTGAGGTCTAAAATTTGCGCCACTCTTGGAGTTCTTGGCTGAAATTGGGAGGCACACTTGTTGAAGGAAGACACTTTTGGACTTATATTGGCATTTTTGGCATTTCTCTTGGTGGAAGGTGTTACAACTAGGGTTTTGCTATGTGATTTCTTGGTTAAATGTAAGTGAATTTCTGTAAAACTTCTTAATTGAATGGTTGTAGTGTTATTTTCTTGCATCTATTGTTATAATTTGCTGAATAAACCCTAGGTGACAGGCACACATTGTAGGTCCTTGTCTCATGTCCCCATCAAGGTTTTGAGCCATTTGTTGAAGAGAATAGAGCCTTGCCTTAGAAACCCTCCATCCCTCTTCTTCCTGTTAACCGTTTTCCTATTTATTGATCTAAGGAGAAAACAAATCAAGGCCTAGTTCCCCTACACCTTGGTGAGCCGATTTTCCCTAGGGTTTGCCTGGTAAAGCCTTGCCATAGCAACACGTTACCTGCAAAACCTCTTGTTTTAGTTTTATGCAATCTTTTGAGCTAGCCATTTTTCCATTTAAGATAAGGAAGGAGGAGAGAGCACTGAGGCCTAGTTTCCCTACACCAAAGTGAGCCTCTCTCCCCTAGGGTTTCATCCTTGAGGCCTTGCCATAACAACACCTCAAGGTCTAACCCTCTTGTCCTTAGTCTTACTACTTTCACTTGATCCTTCAACTCTTGTGTCCTCTTCTTTTGATTCCATTTACCGTAACAAGGCACTGATCTAAGGCCTCCGTTGTCTTGAGTAACTTGATCAGAACTTCAACCAAACAATTTAAGCAATTACTGATCTTTCTAACCCTAGCCTAAGACTAATCCTACTAACTCATTGCTGTCGTCATCCTTTGCTATAAACATCATTGTGCAACTATCGTTTTACTTTCAAGCAATTGAATGGTTGTTTAAGGCATTATCTAAATGAAGTGTTAATTGTTACATTGAATGCCACGTTTCTTTAACATTTATTGAAGAAGTGATATTGTGCATCGTTGTTGTTATATAAACATTGACTTCGTCAATATTTATTGCTCAATTGCTTATATTCAAGAAAGTCATTGATCATATGAAGTACTAACCAGCAAGCAAGCTTGCATATGCATCGTTTTATTGTTGTCTTGTTCTCGGGCAGGTGATCTTATTGGTTATTACTTCTGGGCATATTTATTGGCTATAAGCCAGGACTTTCTGATCAGGTGGTGACTTGTGAGGGGGATCATTATCACTTAGCCTTGCTAAAGCCTCTTGCCTTCTCAAAACCCCAAGTTACCGAGGACGTCTCCCCTGGGCCTTACCTCCCTAAGTAGAAGATCTCTCCCATCGAGGTGACAGTGGGTGGGATTGGTTTAGTTACGCCAGTTTGACCTTTTTTCATCCATCTACTATCCAAACTACAAACTGTGCGATAACAGTTCCTTCTACCTCCTTTCTAGCTTCTAGTTCCTTAGATGCTCTTATCTATCTTTGCTTCCAAGCCCTTTTTCTTGGATTAAAACTATCATGTTATATTGGATGACAATTCAACTAAACAAATCAGTGTTTGTCATCATTAAAATGAATTGGCTTATCCGTCTGTAGACTCATCAAATAGACGAGAAGTCAACTAAATGGTTGGTTCAATTCTTAGCTGAGGACGATTTCTTCAAACGTGGCAAGTCCTTTTGGAGTTGATCTTCTGTAAATTACTTGCTGCCTCGAGGTAATTATCAACGTCATCCTTGTTATCCTGCTTGGTATAATTTCTGTTGTGCTTAATCTGCTTCTCCACCTATAACATGATTTCTTCATCAAAAGGTTTATCCATCTCCAGTGTTATGCCTGCTACATGTGACAAGTTTATCAGACATCTACATCACTTTTTAGAATTGAGGGCTCATAAAACTCAAGCTAATTCATGTTGAATACTAGATGTATACCTAAGTATGGTGACAATTTGAATTTGAAGGTGTTGTTTCCCTTTATTCAACTATTTTGGATGGACCATACCTTGTGGTTATATCTTCAAACATTGAATGTTAATAAAAGTACATCATGGACTGCAGAAGAGAAGGATGAAACGAAGGGGGCTATGACTTCCCAAGAGGGGAAAGACAAGGGGGCTTAGTAGGCTAAGGAAGGGACCTTAGTAAGGGAGCTAACCCAAAGTCTTGTAAAACTTAACTATATCCTTGATTATTAGCTAATATTGGTTTACCATTTAATTAATCCTTATGGGAGGATTAGTGCATGAAGGGATACATGGCCTCTTCATGCCATGCAATTAAAGTTACCTTTACATGCAAGTGAATTATGGTTATGGGATTCAAATTGTTAGGTTTGAGGGGAGAGGGGAGTTCAAAGATGACTGTTATTCACTTATTAAAGAGCCAAACTCACCATAAATAAGGAATTCACCTTGTGAATTGTCCTTTGTTTGGAAATTGGGGAAATTGCCTTAGAGTGAACTGTTGTGTAAACTAAATTCAAACTTTGAAAAGCTACAACCATGAATTTATAGAGAATTGTGGTTGTAATTGAGGAAATTTCGCTACAGCCAATAATTCCTTGGAATCCTAGTAGAAAGTTTTTTTGGCTAGCCTATGTTGGAGTGCTAGAGGGAAGTGCGATAGCCTAAGGGACAAATGACTAGAAAAGGGGATCCCATTTCTTGGGTTGTGTAGATTGATGGGGAAGAGGGCTTTGGATTGGGAATTGTTGTAGGTGTAATTAATTAATGTGAACCTGGGAATTGGGTTGTGAGAAGAGAAATTAGAGCTAGCCATAGGAAGAGTGCACTTTTTTGGATTCATAGCCTTAGTTCGGGGGTGCCTCTGTTGCAGAAAACAATGGTGCAATAGGGAGCCTATGGTTGGGTGGAATGTCCTTCTGAGGTAATATCGCACAAGAAACTCCTGAGTACTTCCCCACTTTGTGGATGGTAAATAGGGTAAACCCCCGACCCTAATGTCCATGGTAGGCCTAACCCCAAGGGGGAACAAGAGATTCGAACCCGTGACCTCCTCCGCTGGGGATAACTTCACATCTGGCTCAGAACCACTTGAGTTAACCCTTCGAGCTTATGAAGTTTAAAGCTGTTGTTGCTACAATATATGAGAATTATGTACTTATATTCATGAAAATAAAAGGTTGGAAGTTATCTTTGGCTCAAGAAGGCATTCTTGGTTGTCTGGTATATATTGGTATGCAGATTCGAGGTTGTTACAACCATATATTGTAGTGGAGAGGACACCATTTTGCTCCTGTTATGCAATTTAATATCTAGCCATGTTAGCTTGTTGTAAATGGCCTTATGGGTACTTTAGAAGAAGCCATAATCATGAAGGAAATGTAATTACCTTTTTGGGGAAGTGTTGGTTATGTGTATTGTTATAATTTCCATATACTAGCTGTTATTATTCAATGTATGAGAAAAAAATATGTATTATATATATGTTGAGATGGTTGATCATACTCATGGGTATTAAGTTTAAATTTGTTGTGGGCATTGTGTATTCTGAAATCGAGTATTTGCCTATCAATTCCATGTAAAAATGTTGATATTGACTTTAATTAGATGGTTGGGTACGTTACAAAATAGTATAAGAGCCATTGGTTACAACACTAAGGCCGTATGTTCCATAAGTCAATTGTATATGAAAAAAGTGTACTTTGTGTGACAAGTGTTGAACGAAATTTCTACATGAGAATAATTGGGGAAAATACTGTTTGAACCTTGCAAATGTTCCAATTACCCGATTCAGAGGCTGTTAGAGTATTTGGGTAGCTTATGGAGGCGTAAATGAAGAAATGCTTGAATTTTAGAGTTAGCACTATGAAAATTTTGGGAAAATGCAGTTTGTAGGCTAAGTGTTTGACAAAATTTCCATGAGGAGAAATGGTTGTATAGAGCCATAACTCCCTGTTTATAACCCCGATTTGGGTGTGGGTGTAGTCATTGGAAGGCTAATTTAGAAAGGAATAATTTTGATGGCTCAGATCTTGGAGACGTGCTTTAGAATTCTTATCATATTAAGAAGAAGAGACCTATATCTTAATAGGCAAAAACTGATCAAGTGCATATATGTTCCATGATTTATAAAAATGTGTTACAAACGTGGAATTGAGGTGTAACTAACAGTTTTTCTTGTATACACACTCTTGAAGAGTCAGTGCTCCAGTAAGGATAAGTTAAGATTGGCATTGAAGAGATAACATGGAGGATGGATGAGATCCCTACAATTATGAAGAAGAAGATAGAGGCCTAAATATTAGTGCTCGAAATGAGGACACTGAATACAATGGTCACAAAGAAAGGATTGAGGCATTGGAGTTGATAACAAATATGAGGAGCTTGAAGATGGAGGTGCATAGTTGTATAGATGACAATGAGAGAATTCTAAGGGCTCAAGAGAAACAAACACAACATAAGACTCATCTAGGGCAAAGCTTGAATCAATGGCCAAGGAAAATGCTAGAGTGGAAAGTGGTAGGAACATGGGCTTTGAGCTTAAGTGGACAACACGATTGTCAAATGAGGAAGACTTCCAAAGTAGTTTCAATTTGGGAAAATGAATATAGGATGATATATGAGTATACCATGTGAGAAAATAACTAAGACTTCTAATAATTCATAATGATGTTTATATTGTGGTGTGGAAGTACAATTTGGATGAGAAAAGTAGGGTATTTAAAGGTGTTGGTTAATTATCATGTTGAAGGATTGACCAAGGATGGCTTAGAGGAGTACCTGGGGAAAATGACAACACTCTTGATGAGTATAGATGTTCAAGCTGAGAGTATTATAACAATAATTGTTGACAAGGTGGCTAAATATCTTGAATGGAGAATGTTCATATTTCTTGCAGATTGTATTGCATGAACAATCATGATGAAAGAAGGGATTGAGAATGATTACTAGTGCCTTAAGCTAATATGGATAACATAGAAGGGTTGTGGAAGCTCTTATTCACGGTAGTTGGTTATTGTATACAACGAGGAAATTGCGACATGTATAAGGGGCCTAGAATATAACAAGTAGAGATGCCACCCTTATGCATAAATGAGGATGCAAATCTTTGTATCTTTGAGACAATGAAGGGAAACCATGTAACATAGGTTGCAGAGGATAATCACAAAGGAGGAAATTATGGAAGCCTTGTATGGTAGAATGAATCTACGAAGAAATAGAGAACAAGGACTTCATGAGGTGATGTGTGGGTTGTATAATGTGAGAACCATTTTTGGGAGCAATTTATATATATGCTTGGAAGGGTTGTAGGTTATAAGCCAACAACTTATGTGTTAAACATGTAAAGGAAATAATGAATTTTCACTCACTTGGAAGTTGCCAATGGAGGAATAAAGTATTTCGTAGCATGGGTTTGTCTTATAGGACCGAGTTGAAATTGGTTGAGAATAATTCAATGAAATAAAGAGCAAATTCTAGAATTAGATAAAGCTTATGACAACTAGAGATAAGGGCACGGGATGCCACAAGATGGATGCTTAAGCTATTATAATATATTGCAACAATGAGGAAATGATTCCAACAGTAAATGTGAAATTGTTGGATAAGATAAAGATAGGGAATGTTGAGTGCATTTTGAGTATACAAAGGACATCAATTGAGAGTAGAACATAAGATATTGCAATTACTTCTAGATGGGAAGTATGAGAGGGCATATGAAGTGAAAAGAGTATCAATGCTTGGTATTGGTTGCAAAAAGAATGAACTTTTAAATGAGCCATATGAAGCAAGAGTGATATAATTGCAACATTATGGTGTGTTGGAAAATGTTGAAAAATTAATTTAATGTTAGAGAAAAATTGGCCAAGGAAAATATTCAGTGAATGAAGCTTATATTGTTATTATGGGATGCAAAATGAGGAAGACCAAGTTGGGATGGGCTAGAATTGTTCTAGGAAAGGGAGCAACAATGCACTGGGTAGCAGATTGAAAAGACAACTCAAAACAAAAACACAAAATAAATTGTTTCCATAGTCGAATGGGACATAAGCTCTATCCAACACCGCAATAGAATTTTCAAAATGATACAACAAGCTACATGATGCTAAGAAAATTATTGTAATAATGATTGGAAAACAAGGCCAACTAGGTATAATTGATAAAGAGGGGGATTTCTCTCCTTTACCTTATTTGTTTTTAGAATAAAATTGTATGTTTTTAAGAAAGTAGCAAGTATAAATGTTTATGCCTATAGAGAATTGCTACTTGGAGAGAAAATCATAGCTAGTGATCCATGCTGTGATTGGCAGTAAGATGAGGATGACAACTATGCAGGAATAAAGTTTAGTTATGTGATATTTACATATGTACTAAATGAATTGGGTAAGAATTTCTTTAGTGATGAATTGATATCACAAGTTGATAAGTCTAGGTTATTGAATGCATTTGTGTGAATGATAACCAAGTGGGGTGTGATAAGAGGCAAAAAACCTTAAGCATATATGATTGTTCTAAAATCAACAATGCATTCATATGAATAGAATGCTATGTCTTGTTGTGTTGGTTTTGAATTGATAACCAATGCAAGTCAAGACTTATGATCTTGTTGTGAGATTAAAATGCCATGTGAGATAGTCATGTGTGAGGCCATAATTTTGTTGGATATGGAAAAACTATAGTGCTGTATGTTGATGATTGCAACTATGTGAGACATTCTCCAGCTTACAAACCTGAGAGAAAGCCCCCGAGAGGGGTGTGTGGTTCCTATCTGAGACAGAGCTGGAACGTAGAGATGGCCTCCCCCTTACAGAGAGTTGAGAAGAACTCCAGATGATTCTCTTGTGTAACGCAGTGAGAAATGATATCTGCAGAGTTGGACGTGCCTGTGGTTGAGCTCAAGGTGAACGTGTGAAATCCCAAAGTGCTAGGTGCATCGTCATGAGAACAAAAATGAAGATGATGTATTAGCCTCCTTTGAGTAGAAGAGTTGATGAGAAACTCCAGATGATTCTCCTGTGTAATGCCGTGGGAAAGAAGATATGTTGAGTGGACGTGCACAAGTGAACGTGATCCTAGTGGTTGAGCACTAGTGAAGAAGTGGTTATTCTGTGTAATGCAGTGAGCCAGAGATATGGACATCCCTATGGATGTGCCCCTAGTGGATGAGCACTAGTGGGTGTATAAGATCCCTTGCTATATTGTTCAAGATTCAGACCTACATGTAACCCTAATTATAATGTAAAGGGTACAGGTCGGCCCCACCTTAATGTGACTGGTAATTAATGTAAAAGATAATTAATCTAGTTAATATTAATTATATTATAAGATAGAGAGGTCGACCCTGTTGTGCCAATAGACACTTCTGTTGACAGGTTCAGTCTAGTATAAGTAAAGGTAAATTCCCCATTGAGGAAACACATCTTTTATGTGAGTTTGGAAATTTCAGCAAGTACATCTTCTTGGGAAAAGTGCACACCTCTCTTGGGCGCTAGTCTTCTAGGGTTTGAGCACCCTCTTGTGTGCTAGGTCTTATTGGTGGTGAAGGTCTTTCTCTTGAAGAATATATCAAAGGATTTGGCTGGGTTTTCTTCCCTTGTTGAGAAGGGTTTCCCATGATACTTCTTGTGTTCTTGTGCATGGTGTTTCTTCTTGTGATCTTGGTTGTTGCAACATTATTGGTTATGGTTAAGACAAATGCTAAAATTAAATGAACTTCATGCTTAACCTTGCTCATAGAAAATTCAACATGGTATCAGAGCATAGGTCTTGAAGAACCCATTGCATAAGATACAAGCTTTTACCAGTCATCCCTCCACTTTTGCACAACCGTACAACCCTCCTAGGGTTCCTAGAAATTTCGTACAAACCTCTTCTTTTGGGTGTTTCAACCCGTAAAACTTTGACGTTGATGCAAATTTTGGCATAGGAGAGTACAACCTTCTCCAACACACCTCCAAAGACTCTCAGAGTAAAATTGTTAAGAACCTGAATAGATCTGCAAATATAATCACTACAGATACTGAATACACAATAGATCCACAGAGAAATATAGAAGAAACCACACTTTATTATTACCAAACCCTTGAGGTAGGGCAACACCATACAATGGATTCTATTATGGAAGGGATCCTCTCCTGTTCACTTGCCTCTTCGAGGGGGCATCCTCCTATTGAGCTTCAGTTCCAAATACAATACTTCTCTTCATGTCCCATTACATTGCTTGAACCCCTTTATATAGTGCTACCACACCTAAGAACATTCTAGAGGAGGAATCTTCTAGAAGTAGAACCTTCTAAGAAGTCCTCTTACATTTATTATATCTAACTACCCATTTATTATACCTAACTATCATAGTGGACCTTATTTAATAATATAGTGGACCTAGTCCACCTTACATTGAATGACCTCCACTATTATCATTATGGGCCCTCCGCCCTCCCCCCCTCCCACTACCTCTCTAGCTACCTAACATTCCATCCCCCTTATGAAAGCGTTGTCTTCAACGCTTGATGTACAACCATATACCAGTGTCCCATGGATAAGTGTGGACCATAGTGTTGAAGTAGACTAGAGAAACAGGGTCCCATGGAGAAATGAAAACCATCATGCTGAAGTAGTCCAACATTGATTGTGAATTGGGGTCCCATGCCCAAGTGTTCATGTGAACTCCACACGAAATATATATGAACTCAAGAACCCGCTGAAAATGATACTCCAAAGATCTACATTGATCATGGGGATCCAAATATGTAGATCCCTCCATATCCCCAAAATCATTTGAATAACACACTAGTATTGAAGAATACTGAAAAATAGTGTGCATAGAAGACGCTGGACTTCTCTCCATAATGTGCTCTATATGAGGTGAAAAAGATTCATCAAATAGAAGATGGAAGTGGTTGTCATCCAAGAAATGACAACTATCCATATACCAATCATCACAATCATACTCCAAAGCATACCAAGAATACACTTCTTGATGATAGTCATTCATGATGTCCTCCATAAGAAATCTCTCCTGCATACTATCCAATGAATCTTGAATACTACAGAAACTATCATTGAGGCCATCTGCAAGGTCATGGAATCTGTCATGCAATGTGCCACACCATTGGGCTTTGAATGATTCAATAATATGTAGAATTTCTTTGAGGGTTTGAGAAGAAATAGCCATCTGAGCACCCTATGAAATCTGCAGTCCCACCACCGTCACGAAAAAACCCAAAAAATAGAACAATAAATTACTGCAGAAAATCGCGACGTTTTCCGGAAAAACCTTGAAAAACTGTTGAATTTAAAATGCTCATAACTTCATTTCCCAGACTCCGTTTCGACTGATTTGTTTTTTGAAATTGGGTGAAATTGTGAGAGGAACTCAAATATGTAATTTGTTTGGGCAAATTCGGCCTCCAGCTGCTACAAAAATAAAAACAATCGCGCCGTCGTCCGCGGAAAAACCCTGAAAATTGCAGATTTTAAAACTTCAATATCTTGACTTCCCAGACTCCGTTTTGGACGATTTGTTTTTTCAACTTGGGTTTTTTTCTGAGAGGAACTCAGATCTACAACCTGTTTCTGCAAATTTTGTAAATAAATATACCAAAAATTTCTGGAATGTCGCGACCCTCTTTTTTCTTCTCCGAAAAAAATCTGCAAAAATAAAAAATATTTGCCCACAATGTCTGCCAAGTGCTTTGATACCACTTGTTAAGAACCTGAATAGATCTGCAAATATAATCACTACAGATACTGAATACACAATAGATCCACAGAGCAATATAGAAGAAACCACACTTTATTATTACCAAACTCTTGAGGTAGGGCAACACCATACAATGGATCCTATTATGGAAGGGATCCTCTCCTGTTCACTTACCTCTTCGAGGGGGCATCCTCCTATTGAGCTTCAACTCCAAATACAATACTTCTCTTCATGTCCCATTACATTGCTTGAACCCCTTTATATAGTGCTACCATCACCTAAGAACATTCTAGAGGATGAATCTTCTAGAAGTAGAACCTTCTAAGAAGTCCTCTTACATTTATTATATCTAACTACCCATTTATTATACCTAACTATCATAGTGGGCCTTATTTAATAATATAGTGGACCTAGTCCACCTTACATTGAATGACCTCCACTATTATCATTATGGGCCGTTTCCCCCCCCCCCACTACCTCTCTAGCTACCTAACAGAAATTCCGAGCATTTTGAAAATTTGGCCCTAGGGTTTCACAATTTTCTGTAGATTTTTGTTTTTAGGGTTTCTGTAGCTCTTTGAAGAAGCCTTCAAGATTACCTGTGTTCTTCTAACTTTCAAGGCTTATTGTTGGTAGTCATAAGCCCAAAAAAACCTAAGGTTGCTAGTCTAGACTAGCCATTAGGTTTTCTAGCCCAGTTAACAAGGGTTTGTGAAGAATCTAAAAATATGATGAACAAAACTATGATGGAAGATAAGCTTGATGGATCAAACAACTTCAAATTCCTGGAAGACAAGATTTTAGAAGAAAACTTATTGTGGGTGATAAAAGGTTTACCGGAGACAACTATTGATGAATGGAAGGAAGATAACGACATGACAAGGAAGCCAATCATCTACACAAGCTCTTACATTGAAGGGCCAACTTCAAAGTAGCAAGATGACAAGAGGTGACACCGTGACTACCTTCTTCATGAAAGATCTCAGAGGACAGAGATCAACCCGATGCCATTGGAGAAATCATATCATCACCCTTAGGGATCTCAGTGCATTCAAAGGAACAACACACTGGAAGTGAAGACTCCAGTTTTGATTGTTGTAATTGTCATTCCTCTAACCTATATTTCTAAAAGTTTGCTACATTATAAGTAGGTGTTGTTGCTGTGACAACAATCCTTAAATTGTTTTGATTCTAGAGATGTACTCATTATTGTCCTTTAACAGATATTGTTGTGTTGGTTCCTTTTGTTTTCTTGTTCCAGACAGGTTAACAATAAAGGAAGATGTCTATCCTTCAGAGGGAGTCACTTGACTCAGAGGGAGTCAACACTATTTGAGAAAGAGGAAGAATAGAACCATCATTGAGGCAACCAATGCAATAATACATGATCATAATCCTTCGATGATTCTATGGGCATAAGCATGCGTGACACAATATATGAGTCTTCACGAGACTTTGAAAAACATAACTCCCGAAGAAGCCTTCACTAGAGTGAAGTCTGAGATTGAACACTTCAGGACATTTGGGTACCCAATGTATTTTCATGTATCCAAAGAGAAGAAGTCCAAGCTAGACCATTCAGGGAGAAATGATACACTTATGGGATAACAATGAATCTTCGAAGACATTCCAGATCGACATTCTTGGTCAGAGACAGATTGAGACAAGCAAAGATGTTGTCCTTGAAGAAGAAATAGCCTTTCAAAGATCCAGAGAATCTCAGATGGAGATTGACAGTGAGACAATACCTTCTCCCCCTTCAACAGTTCAGAGGGAGACATACATTATTCCAACAAATCCAGTTGCTCCAGTTGATATGTCCATAGATATTGCAGTAAGGGCATAAAAGGCATGCCTAGGGTCAACAAAACTCTGCTAGAAGACAAAGAAACATTCATGTCCCTCAAGGGACACCTTGAGAAAGCAAAAGAGTTTTTCAAAGCTATCCTTCAGTCACGAGCCACTTCATTGATTCTAAACTTCCTTGCCTTGAAGAAGCAACAAGAGAAACATGTATGACAAGATGCCATAACAAAAGAATACCAATGTATCTTAAAGAATGATGTATAAGATATTATTCAGAGACCAGAAGGGAAGTTTGTGGTAACTTCCAAGTGGATCTATAAAGAACAAGCATGCAACTGATGGAAGTGTCAAGAAATACAAAGCTAGATCTATAGCCAGAGGATTCTCACAAACAGAGGGAGTTATCTATGATGAGACACTTGATCCAATATGACCAATACACTTCCATCTGTAGTACCATCCATGATTTGGAAACTATATCAGATGAATGGATTCTTGATGAGTTTGGGTCTCAACAAGAGTATTGCTGATCCAAAAACCTATATTACTACAATGTTGGTGACGAGAGCCTGATTTTTGATAACTTACTCAAAAAGCCTTTTTGTTAAAAACAAGTAAGCCTTGACTTCTGATTTTTGAGATGAAGGATCTGAGTATGATGCACTACTTCTTGGGACAAGAAGTATGTCAGAGGACCAATAAGATTTTCCTAGGTCAAGGAAATTATACAGTGGGAATATTAAAGAAGTTCAGTATAACAGAATGCAAAAACATCGTGATGGATTTGAAGAAAATGAATGATGATGCTTCACACGGGAGTGATCCACAACTGATTGGACTAGTGATGCATCTGGCTAACACCATGCCTGATTCATGCCTTGTAATGAATGTACTTAGACAATCCATGAGCCAACCGAAACATACTCACTTGATAGCAGTAAAGCATATATTGAGATATGCCTCCAGTGTGAACTTGAGTTTGCAGGATATGTAGATATAGATTGAGCAGAGAGTATAGTGGGCTGGAAGAGAACATCCAGTTGTTGTCTTACCATAAAAGTTTTCATGATTTCCTGATGCAACATGAAACGAAATCTTTGTGGCCTTGAATACCACAGAAGCAGAGTATGTATCATTAAGTGTGCGAAGCAGTATGACTTCACAAGCTTCTGATAGATTTACTTGATCATGAGATGGATCCTATGATGATAACCAGAGCTGTGTGTAAAGATCTTTGAGAACCCAATGTTTCATGATAGATCAAAACATGTTGAGATAAAACATCATTACATCAGAGATATGATGCAGAGGAAAATAGTACACATGCAGTACCTTCCTTCACATGAGCAGATTGCAGACATCTTCACCAAATTAACTTGGTGAAGAATACCTCCCTAGTTGAGAGGGAGTGCTGATGACTACAGCCAAGACAAAGTTCAAAGTACATTCGTGTGAGACTTGGCATGATGAAGAATGCCTCCCTAGCTGAGAGGGAGTGTTGATGATTGCAGCTATGTGAGACATTCTCCAACTTACAAACCTGAGAGAAAGCCCCTGAGAGGGGTGTGTGGTTCCTATCTGAGACATAGATGGAACGTAGAGATGGCCTCCTCCTTATAGAGAGTTGAGAAGAACTCCAGATGATTCTCCTGTGTAACGCAGTGAGAAAGGAGATCTGCAGAGTTGGACGTCCTTGTGGCTGAGCACAA
The DNA here is from genome assembly GCA_009831015.1 of Picea engelmannii. Taxonomy (NCBI): domain Eukaryota; kingdom Viridiplantae; phylum Streptophyta; class Pinopsida; order Pinales; family Pinaceae; genus Picea; species Picea engelmannii. Next base: position 204,850 of record ML796294.1, on the reverse strand, counting down.
GGTGACCGTGTGAAATCCCAAAGTGTTGGGTGCATCGTCATGAGAACTTAAATGAAGATGATGTATTAGCCTCCTCTGAGCAGAAGAGTTGATGAGAAACTCCAGATGATTCTCATGTGTAATGCAGTGGGAAAAAAGATTTGTTGAGTGGACGTGCCTGTGGACGAGCACAGGTGAACGTGATCCTAGTGGCTGAGCACTAGTGAAGAAGTGGTTCTTCTGTGTAATGCAGTGAGCCAGAGATATGGACATCCCTATGGATGTGCCCCTAGTGGATGAACACTAGTGGGTGTATAAGATTCCTTGCTATATTGTTCAAGAGTCAGACTTACCTATAACCCTAATTGTAATGTAAAGGGTACAGGTCGGCCCCACCTTGGTAATTAATGTAAAAGATAATTAATCTGGTTAATATTAATTATATTATAAGATAGAGAGGTCGACTCTGTTGTGCCAATAAATACTTCTGTTGACAGGTTCAGTCTAGTATAAGTAAAGGTAAATTCCCCATTGAAGAAACACATATTTTATGTGAGTTTGGAAATTTCAAAAAGTACATCTTCTTGGAAAAAGTGCGCACCTCTCTTGGGCGTTAGTATTCTAGGGTTTGAGCACCCTCTTGTGTGCTAGGTCTTATTGGTGGTGAAGGTCTTTCTCTTGAAGAATATAGCAAATGATTTGGCTGGGTTTTCTTCCCTTGTTGAGAAGGGTTTCCCAAGATACTTCTTGTGTTCTTGTGCATGGTGTTTCTTCTTGTGATCATGGTTGCTGCAACATTATTGGTTATGGTTAAGACAAATGCTAAAATTAAATGACTTCATGCTTAACCTTGCTCATAGAAAAATCAACACTGTACACATGTCTGTTCTCCCTACTTGTATTGGTGACCTGGACTATATCCTTCTTGTTAACACTAAGAGCACCATTAGAGGTGAAGGGTTTTTCGAGGGAATGCAAATCAAAGAAAGAAAATGTCTTCTACTATGCCCGAGGGATTGTTTAGCAAATAAAGGGTATATTCTTGGTGTTGTGTTGGAATGAAGTGGAAGGTGTCCAGATGGCTGAACAAGGATTGGGGAGTTGGTTGGATGATGTGTTAAAGCGTTGGATAGACTTTCCAACTCATCATTGTGGAATACATGACATAGGAATATGGTATTCTTGAATCAATGCAAGGATGCATTGGGTAGATGCACATGAATACATTATGTAAGTGTGCAAGTTATGGTTATGCACACTTATACGTTGACACATATGCCTGCATGCACTGTGTGAACGTATTGTGTCATATCTCATTGTAGATAATATGATTACAATTGAAATGATATAATTATTGATAACTCATGAGTTTTGAGATCATTACAGGAGCTATTGTGGATGTTGTAATCAAAATATAGTATGCGAAGGTAGCATATTTGGGTGGACTATATGAAAGCTTTGTCTAGATAACATAGTTATGAAAAAGGATCAATGTTGAAAGAACATAGTTATCTACTTAACGAGAACTGTGACCTCAAAATGAGAACTCTAGTCCAAAAAACCCATATTTTTGGGTCAAAACACGAAAATCAACCACTGAATCAAAAAGTGGCACACCCTTTTTTTGGGGGTGGTTAAAATTGCGATTTATTTGAAATCATGACGTTGAAAACCAATACCATTGTTGAAATTGACTCTTGAATTAAAAAGTGGTGCTACTAGTAGCACCGTTTTTATTTTTGGAGTTAAAATTATAACTTAATTGAAACTATGGCCTTGACAACTAGTAACATCACAAATAATAAATGTAAAACTGACTCCTAAATCGAAAAGTGGTATTACTTGAAAATTATTATTATTATATTTAATTTACATTAAAAATAAATAAATTGAAAAAAAACTTAAAAAAAAGAAATGAAAAAACTACATTTTCAATTATTATTTTTGCATAACATAATTTTTTTTAATTAAAAAAAAAATTAAATTTAAAAAAATGTACCCTTGCATTTTTTTTAAATTACAAAAAAAAAAACAGAAAAAAAACAAACTAAATAACAAACAGATTTATTATTTTTTTTAGAAAACCCAAACACATGCAATTGGGGGGAGGGCAATTCCTGGAATCACGCCTCCCCTCTTTCTCGCCCACCCAACCCACCACCGTCGTCCCCCTTCCTACTCCCCCTCCCTCCCCCCATTGTCGCACAACTCGCCAATAAGTAATACATTAAAAACAAAAATTAAAAAACAAACAAATTTATTTAAAATCCCAAACACATGCAATTAAGAGGGATGGTGATTCCCAGAATCGTGCCTCCCCCTGTTCCCATCCACCCAACCCACCACTGCTTACTCCCTCCCTCTTATCCCCTCGTTCTCTCCCCACCCCTTCATCGCCTTGCCGCTCGAGCAACTCACCAATAAGTAATACATTCACGTATCAAGCTATTTTTCTATCCAAATGAAACACATAAATGTTGCATCGATATACCATTATTCTAAACTAAAATCAGAGATTAATGCAATACATTCAATAAAATAACCATAATTGAAATAATTTAAAACATTAAGTAGAGATTAATCCAATGCATTCACTAGAAACATGAAAACCTTATAATTAACTCTCAAATGATACTTAAACACTGGTAAACTAAAATATAATAGATATTTAATTAAACTATAACAATTACATAGAGACAAATACATAACATTTGAGGTTATACGTGTTGAAATATTGTACTTATTATTGAGTTATTATCTTATAGATCAATCCCCTTTTGTGGTTTGATCATGTCAGGATTTGTATAAGACCAAATCCTCTTTTGTGGATTGGTCAAATCCTAATTATATGCTGCTAATTAAGAAGTCGGCTCCCGAGCCTAATTAAAGTGGTTTTAGCCACTAAGTGAAGAAGTCAACCCTGCTTGATGAAGAGACACCACCCTAGCACCTGCCAGCCAGTATAAATAAGAGTGGAAGGCATCTTATTAGCTCACTCACTCAAGTCACTCATCTAGTGCACAAGTTTGAAGGAAGTTGCAGTTGCCGGAAGAAGGAAGAGAGAGGCGCATTGCTCAGTGTTGGATATTCTCTAGTGTTTGGTTTATTATCTTGGCATTGTATCGACAATCTATATTAAGGAAGTTGTTGCGGGGTTTTCTCCCCCATGAGGGTTTCCCAAGATAAATGTTGTGTACCTTGTGATTGTGTATCTTTCAGTGATCCTGATTATGCTATTATTGTCTAGTAAATTGAAAAGAACTTAATAACAACTCTAAATTTAACATGGTATCAGAGCTTGACTGAATAGAGCACCTTTCATTAGGTTACCAAAAATTTCACTGTTGTCGTACACGAAAATTAGGGCTTTTTGTTGGAAGATAATTTTAGCCTAAAAACTATCTAGGAAGTGCGCCCTAGCCTAGAGATCTCATTGGTATCTTAAGTGCACCTTTTCAGTGGCCAGAGACTCTAGAAAGTGAAACACTAGTTTTCACTGGTATCAGAAAACCAAAAAACCAGGAAACCATAACTAGTACCAGAAGTACGAGTCCAGATTTGCGCAAGCCCAGTTTCAAGGGGTAAAATTTGGATTTTTAGAAAACAGACTGCACCAGACTACTTGCCCCAGCCAAGCACACCTCATAATAAGTTCATATTTAAATTCTGAGCACTTTCAATTTTTGGTCATTTTCCCAGCTCCAAGTAAAGATGTCTACAAGCACCAAGCTTGTTGACAAGTTAGAAGGTGTGGATAGATTCTGTGCCTGGAAGTATAATATTGCATTCATTCTTGAAGAGAACGACCTTGGAAGATTCATCAAGGAAAATATACTAGAACCCGCAGATGTTACAACTAAAGCTAAGTACCAAAAGGATATGGTTAGGGCCAAAAGAATAATTGCAGACTCTATCAAATATCACTTGATCCCTCAATTGGCCTCTAAGAACACTCCAAAAGAGATGTTTGATGCCCTAACCAAAATGTATGAAGGAAAGAACATTAACCGGAAGATGAACTTGAGAACCCAACTCAAGAATATGAAGATGCAGAAAGGAGAAACAATTCATGACTATTTATCTAGGATCTCTAAATTCAAGGAACAACTAGAATCAATTGGAGAAAACCTAGATGAAGATGAACTCATAATGACATCTCTTAATGGTCTCACAAGACCTTGGGACGCCTTCATCCAAACTATTTGTGCTAGAAAGGAGAAACTACAATTTGACAGTCTTTGGGAAGAATGTGTCCAAGAAGAAGCAAGAGTAGCTAATCGAGAAGCAGTTCTTTTAAGGGATGAAGATCAAGCCCTATCTGCTCATGCTAAAGGAGGAAATAGAAGGTCTCACTTCAAGAAGGAGACCCACCTACATAAGGAATCTCACTCCCCAAAGAGATTCATCCATAAAGATTCTCACCCTCCAAGGAGATTCCAGAAGTTTCAGAAAGGTCAAAGAAGAGAAAAGGATTTCTCCTCTTATCAATGTTACCATTGTGACAAAATGGGACATATTGTTAAGAATTGTTCAGCTATAAGAGAAGAATACAAGAAGAGAAATAACAAAAGACACCATTCCCATGCAGTTGAAGATGATGAGCCACCCACAAAGACGATTAAAGAAAAAATTGAAGACTATGTCTTATTCTCTGCCCTCTCAGGATCTGTGTCACCTGGAGAGGACACTTGTCTCATAAATAGTGGTGCTTCTAAGCACATGACAGGTTAGAGAGACATTCTCTCTAGCCTTATAGAGAATAACTTTCCCCATAAAGTTACACTTGGAGATGATTACCAATGCCCTATCAAAGGAGTGGGAGAATCCACTTACTCACTTGATTTAGGGACCCCAATGAAGATGAAGGATGTACTATATGTACCGGGTTTAACAACGAATTTACTTTCTATCTCAGCTTTAGATAAGAAAGGCTTCAGAATTGCACTCATAGATGGTGAAGTCCTTATGTGGCCTAAAGGAAAAACCATAGAAGATGCAATTGTTATTGGAACAAAAGAAGGTGGCCTGTATAAGTTAAAAGTTCACTTAGATGCAACCTTAACTCACTTCAGTAAGATTCCGTGTGAACTTTGTCATAGAAGACTAGCTCACATCAACTACAAGGCCTTACCATATATGAGTAAGGCAGTTACAGGTCTACCAGAATTCAAGGTTGATCATGAAGGTGTGTGCAAGGAATGTGCACAAGGAAAGAACATAAATAATCCTTTCCCGAAGAGCGACAATAAAGCAGAAAGATTCTTGGAGCTCATCCACTCATATGTATGTGGCTCAATGCCATCAACCTCTCTTAGTGGGTATGTATACTATGTGTCATTTATTTATGACTATTCTCGCAAGACTTGGGTTTACTTCTTGAAATCAAAAGATGAAGTGTTTGGAAAATTCAAGGAATTCAAACCCTTGACAAAGAATCTTTCTGAAAGAAAAATCAAGATACTCAGGTCAGATAATGGAGGAGAATACACCTCAAGAGAGTTTGTAAGCTTTTGAAAAGATGTCGGGATTAAAAGGGAGCTCACCATTCCCTACAATCCTCAACAAAATTGTGTAGCAGAAAGAAAGAACATAACTATAATGGAAGCAATGAAGACTATGATCCTTGATCAAGATCTTCCAATGCACTTATGGGCAGAAGCAACAAGAACAACAATGTATGTACAAAACAAATTATCCCATAATGCACTTGGGTTCAAAACCCTCAAAGAAATGTTCTCCGGAAAGAAACTAGAAGTAAGCCATCTCAAGATATTTGGCTATCCAATGTTTGTACACATTCCGAAAGAAAAGGCAACCAAGCTAGACCCTTCAGGAAATAAGGGAATATTTGTTGGGTACTGTGAGGTCTCAAAGGCCTTCAACATACCAGGTTACCATCATATTGAGATCAACAGAGATGTAACCTTTAATGAAGATGCAACACTCAAGAAATCAAGAAGATGCCATCCTGAAGAAGTATATGAAGAAGAGCCTGTAGCTCCCAGAGTTGCAGAACCAGTGAGGGAAGTCACAGTTTCCCTTGATGATGAGATTCAAGAAAATCATGATATGATAGAATCTCAAGAACCTCCCCAAATGACGATCTCTCACGAGAGAAAGCCAACTTGGGCAAGGGAACTTATTCAAGATGGAGAGAAGTATGGTGCCCCAAAAGGAACCATGAGACAAGTCAAGAAACCTTAGCCATTCTCCAGTTATATGGCTTTGATGTGTGACCTCATAGAAAAGGATCCTACTTGCTTTGAAGAATCCATTCAGAAGAAAGAATTGGCAAATTCCATGACAGAAGAATACCAATCCATTATAAAGAATGATGTATGGGAAATAGTTCCTAGATTGAAGAAAAAAGATGTGGTATCTTCCAAATGGTTATACAAGATAAAACATGCTGCTGATGGAAGTATTGAGAAATATCAAGCAAGGTTTGTAGCTCGTGGATTTTCTCAAAAGGAAGGCATTTATTATGAAGAGACATTTTCTCCTGTAGCCATATACACTTCTATCAGAACCATCATAGCCCTTGCAACTAAGATGAAGTGGAAGTTACACCAGATGGATGTGAAATCAACCTTCTTAAATGGTGTCATTGAAGAAGAAGTGCGTATAGAGCAACCTCAAGGGTTTGAAGTTGAAGATAGAAAGACACATGTATGTAGGTTGAAGAAGGCTCTGTACGGATTGAAGCAAGATCCTAGAACTTGGTATGGAAGAATTGGCAATTTCTTGACGAGCTTGGGCTTTACCAAGACTAAAGCTGATTCTAATCTTTACTTCAAGGTTATGAATGATGAGCTAGTGATATTGATGTTGTATGTGGATGAATTATTCTTAACGTGAGAAGAAAATCTCATCAATGATTGTAAGAAGAAGCTCACTGCAGAATTTGAGATGAAATACCTAGGCCTAATGCACTATTTCTTAGGTCTTGAGGTTTGGCAGAGCCAGATAGGATCTTCCTTAACCAGGGGAAGTATGCAGTTGAAATACTAAAGAGGTTTGATATGTTGGAGAGTAAATCCATGAACACACCCATGGAAAAAAAAATGAAGCTCCTGGTTGATACTTCGTCATAATTGGTTGATGCTATGCTATACCGATAGATCATTTGATCATTGATGTATTTGACGAATACCAGGCTAGATATATGTTTTGTTGTGAACACCTTGAGTCAGTATATGGTAGAGCCCATACGTGTTCACCTTGTTGCTGCAAAACATGTGATGAAATACCTTAAGGGTACGTTGGACTTTGGTCTCTGTTATAACGGAGTTCATAACTTCAGACTGATTGGTTATACCGATTCAGATTGGGTTGGAAGTGTTTCTGACAGAAAGAGCACTTCATGATGTTGTTTCAGTCTGGGGTTAGCCATGACTTCATGGAAGAGTAGGAAGCAATCTGATATTGCTCTCAACACGACATAAGCATAATACATTGCTGCATGTTCCTCCAACTGTGAAGCTATATGGATTCAGAAGTTGTTGATAGGTCTATTTGATCTGGAGATGGAAGCAACCGTGATTCTATGTGATAACCAGAGTTGCATAAAGATGACAAAGAACCCTGTGTTCCATGATAAGTCGAAGCACATAGAAATACGGTATCACTACATTCGTGATATGGTGCAGAGGGGAGCTATAAAGCACCAATATGTTGGCACGGATGAGAAAGTTGCATATGTGTTGACCAAGCCTCAATCTCGTGTAAAGTTTGAGCACTTTCACGACAAGCTTGGTATAGTTCGAAAGGACCTCCCTCGAAAGGGGGAGTGATGTTGATGATACTATGGTATCCTGACCAACAACGAGTAACTCAGTTAGGATTTTATATCCTAGGGGATTGATCATCCCTAGACAGATCCCGAAGGTCCGGTAAGGATGGTATGTCAGAGTACCTGTGCATGTATATGCTAGCTATGGTCAGTAGTGGTAGCTCTGTTAGGATTTTTATAATCCTAGGGAATCTTTATGATTCCTGGGAAGATCTCGAAGGTTCGGTAAGGATGGTTTGTTAGAGTACCATGTGGTAGCTCCGTTAGGATTTTATATCCTAGGGAATCTTATGATCCCTGGGCAAATCCTGAGGGATTGTTAGAGTACCACAAAATATTGTTGATACACTTGCCTCATTCTGTTTCCCTATGATGATGATGATGTTGTTTCTCCAGCCTCGTGCTGTGATGATGTTTCTCCAGCCTCGTGTTGTTGATAATGATGTTGTTGATGTTGTTGTTATATATTTTATGCCAACTGATGTTGATGTTTCAGGTTCCAGCTCCATGTTGTGAACGATGATGATGATGTTGTTCCCGCTCCATGCTGTGAACGATGATGATGATGCTATTCCATCTCCATGCTATGAATGATGATGTTATTGATGTTGATAAAAACTTTCGATGATTTATAGATATGCCAATCAGTGTTCCAAATGTTGTTGATGTTGATTCCCTCTCTCTCTCCTGATGATGTTGTAGAATACCCTTCTTGTTAAGGGGGAGTGTTGAAATATTGTAACTGCAAATAATATTCTACTTATTATTGAGTTATTATCTTATAGATCAATCCCCTTTTTTGGATTGATCATGTTGGGCTTTGTATAAGACCAAATCCCCTTTTGTGGATTGGTCAAACCCTAATTATACGCTGCTAATTAACAAGTCAGCCCCTAGGCCTAATTAAAGTGGTTTTAGCCACTAAGTGAAGAAGTCGGCCCTGCTTGATGAAGAGACACCACCCTTGTTAAGAACCAAAAATCAATATAGCATAGAAAAACTTCAGGAAAGGTACTCAACGCCTTGAAAAAGAGATAATTTCAGATAATAAGCCTCTTCGAGGGGGCAACCTCCTTTTACCCCACTTAAATGTTCAAGTACAAGATGA
>ML796294.1:165439-190552 GCA_009831015.1 Picea engelmannii | reverse complement strand
ATGGCCTAAAGCCGACATAAATAAAATAACATTACTAATCTAAATCACAACTAATGGCCTAAAGCCGACATAAATAAAATAACATTACTAATCTAATATGCCCCAATTAAGTGGTAATGAGCCAATATTAGGGCTTAACAACCCTAGCGCCTGCCAACCAGTATAAATAAGAGTGGAAGGTGCCTCATTAGCTCACTCACTTAAGTCACTCATCTAGTGCCCAAGTTTGAAGGAAGCTGCAGCTACCAGAAGAAGGAAGAGAGAGGCGCATTGCTTAGTGTTGGATATTCTCTAGTGTTTGGTTTATTATCTTGGCATTGTATTGACAATCTATATTAAGGAAGTTTTTTTGGGGTTTTCTCCCCCATGAGGGTTCCCCAGGATAAATGTTGTGTACCTTGTGATTGTGTATCTTTCATTGATCCTGCTTATGCTATTATTGTCTAGTAAATTGAAAATAACTTAATAGAAGCTCTAAATTTAACAATAAACATGAAATATGTCATGTAATATCACCATAAAACATATGTCACATAATATCATAGTCAAATGTCACATCATGAATGTATGATTAAGCTTCCTCCTAGTAGGTTTGTTTTCTTGTTTGTATAAAATAGTAAAATATCAAGATAAAGGATGATTAAATTCATCTTCCTCATTTTCTTTCTCATTTGGTGGATGACTCTAACTGGTTCTCTAATTGCATTATTCATGAACGCCATTCCCTAACAAAAATTATTTCAAACATTGAAATTGAACAAGTTGGTACCAGTTCAACATGAAAGTACATTTTTTTGATGAATTTTTAAAATATAGTTCAAGACAAAAAGAAAAAAAAGGGATACTTACCATCAATCTAATAACCATGACTTACCTCCTCACCATCCCCGCTATCATTTCCATCATCACCATTATCATCATGATCAATGCCATCATTGAATTCACTCTTTGTAGCACTATATTTATCATCTTCATTTCTCCATGCAATAAAAAACATATATGGGGACCTTAATAAGGTTGAAATCAATCATATATCTTATAACTTCAAAATCACCTCTAGAAATGTACCTTTACCTTGACTCTAACTTTCAATTTCTTGGACCCACCATGCACCAATTCTACCATGGCCTTGTATCCCTCTTTAGTGGCTACTTGCAATTACTCTTTAGTGAGTTTTTCTTTATATTCTCATAACTTTTTGGTTTTTATCATTGGAAAGCATAATACAATTGGCATCAAGTTGGAGATAGAGTCAAATATGATATTAACATTGTATAAACTTTACTTCATTTGATGTTGACTTGCATGCCGAGTTTTAACCTTGATGTACCCTCCTACACCAAGGTGGCGGTAACCAAATTTATCAATTATGGCCTTAGTGGTATTTTTTTTCAAAATAATAATGTATTCATTTATAAGAATTCTTTCACAATGAATAGTTTTATATAAACTATTTTTCAGGGATTGAATTAATACCTAGAAGTTTTTGGTATTTTCCTATTTTCTTGAGTTTTTTTCTTCCTTGCATCAAACCTTGGAGATGCACTCTTCTTCCAATACCAAGGAAGGATGCTCATAATGGAGGTTATTTGTTAACTTCCTTTGCAATGTGTTTGATACCTCCTGCAAATTTTTTCCAACAATGGAATCAACCTTTCGTTTGTTGAATATTGGTCCATATTGTTCCACCATGAACTTTCTAAGCTTCGTTCTCACTTTTTTTGAGGCTTGGGAACTACAAGATGTACTAATAGTGGGTGCAAAAGGACTATATGTTTTATCATACAAGTCAACTTAATTTTTTTCTCACAAGAAGTTGTCTTTCCCTTAAGGGGTCTCCATCACTATCCAAATGCAAGTGTATGGGAATTTTCTCTATGCCATGAACAATAGTTAATGGGGTAGAAGAGTAGGTACTACTAGGATTGGGATCATGGCCGCCAGTGGGCGTGAGATGAGATGGAATTCAAGGTTTTTTTGTGGGCATGTCTTGCGATGGAGGATGGGGTTTGTTTCTAGATATGGTGTCCTAAGATGGAGGATCCTAGGTTGTATGCAGGTGCAATGCCATGAGATATAGATGGAATGGTGGATGGTACATCTAACGGTGGTTAAGAATTAGTACTAGAACCAATTTCATGTTGGTCGATAGTACGAGCATAGCTAAAATTTGTTGCAACAAATAAAAGTTTCATTATTTTTTGAAACTATAGAAGAAATTTTGAATTTACTATGCACGTAAGTATTATGTTCAATGACATATTGATCATTGGTTCATTCTTCTTATAATTTTAGCTTGTTCCTTCTTGCTTTTAGTAGTATCAATTTTGATCAAGAATAAATATAACTTTGTTATCTTCTCCAAATCATGTTTTATTTGAAGATAAGGGTCAGGGTCATGAAGTATATCATCATTGATGTTGTGTCTTGTGCAGAGGGGCTCAACCTAGCAACAAGAAACATTAAATAGGTAGTGCTTCCACAACATTAAATCGTTGGTAGTGTTTCCACTTCAACTTTAAATATGGATTTGACTAAAATATTAATTATGGTGGTTGAGAACCGATGTGCAAGGTGGTGGGCCATGCATGTCATGGACTTTTACTACCACCCTTTGATGTGGTATTTCCCTCTCCCATAGGTTTATTCTCCTTATCAACCTACAACCATAAAACATAGATGCATGTGGGAAATTATACTTGCAATCAATGAAGCACCATATACATAGTATAATAGACTAATTAGAATCTCATAATATGATTGTGAAATAGAATTATAAAGAGTTCTATAGGAACTTGAAGAAACAAATTAGACATGAAGATATGCAATACGAAGATAAAGAGCTTGGACAAGCCAAATACTTAGAAAAATGAATATGGATGTTGTGATATGAATTGATGGGTTACCAAGTCCCAAGGGATAGTGATGTCAAATTGTAGAGAGTCAACCAAGAGCCAAACTGTAGTGTTGAGGTAGAGAATCCAAAGCAAATGACCTCAAAACCATAAGAAGAAGACAATGAAGTTGAAGATGATACGTTCCAACAAAATTGATGAGATTTATAAAGAAGAAAAGGGGATTGAAGGTCAAGGTTTCATATTATGATGAAAATATTAATTAAAAAAACACTAATAGAGTGGCTAAGCAAGATGTAGTGCCACTTTAAATTTGAAAGCATAAAAGATCCGTAAAGGAAAAAATTTACTAATACAAAGTTGATGGGTCACGCTACAATATGGTGGTGTTTTGTGTAGCATGGACAAATTCAAAAGAGTAAAGAGAATATTCAAAAGTTGGAGTTATATATATAGTAGATTACAAATAAATGGTGTTCAAGTAGTTGTAGAATTTGAGATAGAATAATCAAAGTGTATAGGAGTACACAATTTTATTTTACAAAATTTCCATATGCATCAAATATGAATATGACTAATATCAATGAGTTTCTAGGTATTCAAATGGATTGATATTTGTTATTCAATATGAAATAAGTTTGCATAGGATACACTATAACAAAAAAATACACTAGTCAATGTTGAAGGTGGAATAAAATTTATAATCTTGTTTCAATAAGTGTGTTTCATGCAATTATACAAGAAATAAATGAATCACCATATACGTAAGTATAATAGAATAATTATTATCTTATAATAGAATCATGAAATAGACCTAAAGAGTTCTAGCGAAAAGAAACAATTTTGACATGAATAGATGTAATATGAAGATGAATAGCTTGAAGAAGTTGGATACTTAGTTGCATAAATCAATAAATAGGGATGTGATATGAGTAAGGTTACCAAGTCCTAAGAGATGGTGATCTAAAATTCTAGTGTCAACCAAGAGCCAGACTAGATTACTGAGGTAGAGAAGCCAAAACAAATGACATCAAAACTAGAAGAAGATAGTGAAGTTGAAAAGGACTTGTTCCAACACAATTAATGAGATTTCTAAAGAACAAAAGGGGATCGAAGGTCAAGGTTTCATATTATGGTGAAAGTATTAATTCAAAAACATTAAGAGAATGGCTAAGAAAGATAGGGTGCCACTTCAATTTGAAAGCATAAAAGATTTGAAAAGGACAAAATTGGTGGCATTTTGTGTAGCATGAGTGGATTTGAAAGGGTAAAGAGAATATGCACAAGATGGAGTTATATAGTCATAAATATTTGAGATTTTTTTTTCTTGTAGATTACAAATAGATGGTGTTCAAGTAGTTATAGAATTTGAGATAGAATGATCAAATTGTACAGAAGTACAAAAAAATTATTTTATAAAATTTGCATATGCGTTGGATACAAATAGTACTAACATTGATGAGTTTCAAAGTATTCAAATGGGTTGAAATTTGTATATTCAATATGAAATAAGTTTGCATAAGATGCACTATATCAAAGAAATAAATTAGTTAACATTGAATGTAGAAGAAATGTTATAAGCATGTTTTTAATAAGTGTTTTTTTTGTAAGTGTGTTTCAATAAGTCACAAAAATTTAAAGCTTTGACGTAAAAATTTTCATCTTATGGTTTTGAATAAAGAAAAAATACTACTCTAAGACTTTAATGACCTTCCTCTCAAATCGTGTATAGTAATTGTGCCTCCCAATCACTTTCAATGAAAGGTGATGAAGTCCACCAAAGGAGGAACTGAATGTATGATAGAGATAGTTATAGTGAGGGGAAACTTCGAGAGTCCACAATTGTTCGTCTTAGGTTCTCCCTCAATTCTACAAAAGTCCACTTGGTGGGAGCCTATGATTGGCCATTAATATACCTCTTCATAGATGTATATGAGGGGTTATTGGCTTCCAACGATAAAAGGGGCAACAATGAAGCTTGAAAGAGTTGGGCGGCTTTGTTAAACTCTTGGTCATGACCTAATCATTAACACTTAAAAAAAATCCCCTTCCTCATTGAATGAGTTGTGATTGTTGACTCAAATTTTCGTCACTAATATAAAAATCTCGCAAATTATTGTGAAGCCTATGATTATAACTACTATATAGCTATTCCTTTTAATGCTACCTTCATAGCTTTAATTCACAAGCAGGATGCTCCTGAAAGCTTGGATGACTATAGGCCCATCTCACTCTGCAATTGTATTTATAAAATTATAGCAAAACTCATAAGCAAAAGAATAAAAGGCATCCTCTCAAATACAATCTCTCAAGAACAGTTTGGTTTTTTGGAAGGAAGACAAATCCATGAAGCAATCGGGGTCGCCCAAGAAGCCTTACACAATATTAAGACACATAATAAAAAAGGGGCAGTGCTAAAGATAGACCTTTCAAAGGCATATGATCAGGTCAGTTGGATTTACTTGAGATTACTTCTTACGCACCTGAGCTTCATGTATTCTTTTATAAATTGGGTAATGAGCTGCATCTCCTTGGTCTCTTTTGTTGTTCTCATAAATGGAGCTGCAACCCCTTTCTTCCAAGCCGAGAGAGGACTTCGTCAGGGGTGCCCTCTTTTCCCTCTCCTGTTCCTTTTAGTGTCTGAGGGACTAAATAGGGCTCTTAAGGAAGCCAAAAGCATCATAACTTTTATCGGTATACCTCTCACTCATCTACATTCTCTCTCACACTTGTTGTTTGTGGATGATGTTCTAATTTTCTGCAATGGCCTAAGGGGTGATGCTGAACAATTGAGATCCATTTTAGACCTTTTTAGCAGAGCTACAAGCATGCAAATAAACAACTCAAAATCTACTCTCTCTACTCATCTAATGGTTCTAGAAGAAGTCCTCTTTTATAAAGGTATTTTTCCTTTTATGGAAAAGCCACTTGAGGAGGGACTAAAATACCTGGGTTTTCATATAAAACCAAACTCTTACACCAAAGGGGACTGGAATTGGTTATTATCAAAGCTTGAGAAAAGGTTAAAATATTGGAGTTTCAGGTGGTTATCTCGAGATGGAAGGCTTATTTTGGTAAAATCAGTCTTGGAGGCAATTCCAATGTATTGGTTATCTATGGCTTGGATTCCAAAAGAAACGTTGGAAAAAATAAGGAAATTATGTTTCAAATTTTTGTGGGGCGGTTAGAAGGAGAGTTTTGTGATGCCTTGGATCAAATGAGAGTCTTTAGCTTTGCCAAAGCTGTTGGGGGGGGGGGGGGGGCTTAAAAAATATACATTCCTTCTCCACCGCTCTTGCAACAAAAACATGATGGAGACTTATCTCTTCCAACAATTTATGGTCAATGGTAATTCAAAAAAATATATCAATCCAGATTCAGTGGTGGATTGGATTAGAAGACCAGAAAAAAGTCACCAAAAAGGATCTATCATGTGGAAATCCTTGGTCAAATCTTTTGATGTTATCAGTGAAGGCTTGGCTTGAAAGGTAGGCAAATGAATCTCTCTTAGGCTGGGTAGGGATCCATGGGTGGGTGAAAACAACCAACACTTACTTCCCCAAAATCTAATTAACAACCTTTAAGAGAGAGGTTTTTTTCATCTGAATCAGATTGTAGATGATCAACAAATTTTGATATGGACTCAAGGATGGCAAGATGCACAAGCTATGAACCTGGAAGAACACTTTATAGCTCCTTGGAATGAGTATATCAGGGTACTTAAACTTAGCCATATCAGAATAAATGATCAGGAAGATGAACTTCTCTGGAAGCTCAGTCCTTTTGGGGTATACTCCCCAAAAGAGGGTTATACTTTTCTGATGTCATTTCTCCATCAACAGGTTCTTGAATGGTGGTGGAAAGGGATTTGGAACTTGCCAGATTCCCCCTCAAGGCTCAAGTGTTTATGTGGTGTCTATTAAAGAAAAAGGTCCCTACTTGGGATAGGATGAAACTTAGGGGTTTAGAAGGACCAGGATGGTGCTCCTTGTGCAAGGGAAAGGAGGAAATTTCATTACACCTTTTTCTGGTTTGTCCTTTTTCTTTACAAGCATGGCGAGATGCCTTTGTTGTTTTGGGTCAACCTTTCTCTTGGTATGAAACTTCCATTGAAGAAGCCTGGAAGTTGTGGGTTCAAAATCATAGATACAATCGGTTCAAGGCACTCCCTCTCCTCATCATTTGGGGAATTTGGATTTCCATAAATTATGCTATTTTCAATGAAAAAGACTCCCTTCCTGAGCTTACTGTAGCCAAAATCCTAGCTATCCTATCACATTTTCCACAAGAGAAAGATTTACCTCCCCCAACGCAGGTAGTGGAAGAACACATTACCACCACTAGACCTTGGGATTTTTTTGATGGTGCCTCAAAAGATGATGGTGTTCTTTGTGGGGGAGGGGGAATCCTCCACCTTTCTCCAACACACTATTTCAAGATAAAGTGGGGTTTGGGACAAGGAACAAATAATTATGAAAAACTTATGGATTTAAAGATCCTGCTCATTTTTTCTCGGGAAAAAGGACTTTTAGATCTTCAGATCTTCGGGGATTCTATGGTGGTTATCAACTGGATGAGGAAAACAAAAAAATGGCACAACATAATTCTTGCTTCATTACTTGAAGAAGTTTTTTTAATTTCAGATATTTTTACAAATCTGTCTTTCAAATGTGTCTACAGGGAAAGAAATGGAGAAGCATACTCCTTATCTAAAGAGGGAACTTCTATGGCTCACAGGCAGTGGCACATCATAGAGCTATTGGATGCCCAGAGTCAGGAACATTATCACAGACCCTTTATAGACTAGCCAACTCGAATTGTATAAAGGGAATTTTATCAACTTTTTTTTGTATATAAGGAGTCTACTAGTGCACAAGAATCAATAGCAATAGTCTATTTATGAACAAGGTCTCTTGAGACACATATTAGCTCAGTTTCAGTGCTACTTTTGGAGCATTTTTTGGGTGACGTCAAAAGACTCTACTTCTTGATCTTGGTTTTTAGAACAAGACTAGCAAATGACTCATACTATAATCAGAGAATTGTTTCTAACAATCATTAGACTATTATGTTTGACATAAGAAAGACCTTTTTGGGACTAAATGCATGAATTTACATGCATTCTTCATAATGTAAATTTTATATTTCTTAATAAAATTTATGCTTTTTTACTTTGGAAAAAAAAACTACTATATAGCTATTAGGTGGGGTCCCCAAACAAAAATTGCAAAAGAATTGGTCTCTAAAAGATTTTCTTCAGCATAGTATTTTTCAGTTTTTTCCTCTACATACATTGGTTCATGGTTATCTTGGTCATGTGTATGTTTAATGTTGAAATATTTCACTTGCATGGTGTTTTGGATGCAAATTATTGAATTTTTTGATTCTCAGATATGATAATTATTGTTTTATAATTTCAATGCAAAATTTCCTTTCATGCCATATTTATCATGGAATAATTATACACTGAAAATCTCATTTGTTACAATGCAACGAAAATAATAAGATATAGAAATATTAACCATGCACAATAGACACAAGAACATAAGAATTTATCCCGGGAAACCCAACCTTGGGAGAAAACCCAAAAACCTTTCTTATAGAAGAATCAATTCAAGAGTTTACAAGTTTATCACCATAAAAATAGACCAAGAGATATCAAAGAGTCACCTCCCAAGCCTGGCGCAACTCCCAAGAGGTATCACACAAGATAGAATGCCAAGAACTTCAAGTTGCAACGAATTTTACCCCAAATAAGATTCCCTTGAAACTTGCGCCTTCTTTCTTGAGCGAGAGATGAGTGAGTGTGTGTCAAATGAAATTAAATGAACCTTTATTTATATTTGTCAAGTCACCTGTCTTTTCCATGTGGGCCCGACTTCTCTTCCCGGGTCTTCGATTTTACTTTATTGTTTTCTGTCTTTTACTTGTGGAGGCCGACTTCTCTTCGTGGGTCTTCAATTACTTCCTGGGGATTCTTTAATGGTCAGATGGGCATCGTCTTGTCTTCTTGATACTTCTTCTTTTCTAAAAAGGTTGTCCTTGAGCCTAGTTGATGTAATCTTCTCTGGCATGCACCTAGTTGATGTGTTCATTTCCCACATAGCACCTCGAGTCTCTTTCAGTCCTTGTCAAGTCACATGATCAAGGATAGAGACTACACCTGGGACATTTTCCTTAGCCAAGTCTGTTAGAAATAAGAAAAATAACAGAAGAATATACTTTTAAAATTCTGTTAGCTAGATCAACAAGTAAACATTAGATCTAAATAAAAATTCTGAACAGAGGTACACAGTAGATATGAAAACAAGAAGAATATCTAAAGAAAAATATTTCTGAACAAGTAAAATAGTAGATCTGAACCAAACAATTAATCCTGAGTATGCAAGCAAGTAGATCTAAGTACAAAAATCTTAGATCAACACATATAAGAAGAGATATAAACATATTTGAATACAAACAAGAATTCTGAGTATAAAGTAAACCTTTTAATTTGCCTCTTGATCAAATTAAGATGTACTTGGCACATGTGAGGATGCATGCCTTTGAAAATATGCTCAGAAAAAGTTTAGGTTCATGGATCAAACCTCTAAGGTTTGATCTCTGTCAGAGTGGTCTGTGGAACAATTTTGCCAATGATATAACCCCTCAAAAGAATATGAAGACAAAAAGAACAAAACAACAAGACTCCCAAGTAGACAACAATAAAAATCTCCGTATATAAAATCCTCCATAAAATAACACAGGTATGAACTGGACAACAACTATAAGAAACTATTCCTCCACTAGAAAAACCCTCCATCCAAGATAAAGGTGTAGACAATAAGTATAAACCACACATGGACCTCAGCTAAACATATGGTAGCTAGGAGGATAGGCCACGACCTTCACCCAGTCAAGAGAAGGCCCACAAAAGAGGCCGTGACACCTGTACTCAGGTCCGTGGCCCTAAAGGGCATATTCGACACTAGAAGGAGGCTCCTCAAAACATTGTTGATAGATTCGGTAGCTAAAGGAAGCAACCTCTGCACAGATGGACAGATCCGACTGCCCTAGGGAGGAACTTCAACATCTCATGCACCAACAAGCTTAACAAGAAGGAATTTCCCAACCAACACCAAGACCAAATAAATTATATTTGAAACTGAGACATCAAGAGAGAGTCCGCACCAACAAAGGAGAGTGATCACTGAGGTAGCCGCAACAAGGAGAGAGAGGAGAGAGTGTAAGTGTGAAAGTCTTAGGGTAGGGTCTAATTTATAGGTAGGGAGAGGGGTTAGGGTATTTAGGATAATAATTAATTATTGACATATTATTAATAAATATTAATTTAATATGTCAATTAATATTAATTAAAATCCTAAGTACATATTAAACCCTCAATCACAAAAATAAAACCCAGTCACACAAAAATAAAACCCAATCACATAAACCAAGATGGAAAGCAAACCAACAAGGGATTACCTGTTAAGATAAATTCAATGGGGGCTTACATGATGGCAAGACATGTCCACATGAATCTGATAGTGACCTATAAACTTTATCATCACTACATAGGATGGTACATCAACAATGTAGCCAAATCCATCTTCATAGATACTCCTAGATACATTCCAGGAGAGAGGAAGATGATCACACATCAACAGATCTTGGTATTGCACCAAGATCTACCTAGTCAAAGACCAGTTTGCCCCAGAACACATGGGCCCGGGAACACATCTAGGGTGTTATCCACCAAGGTACAAGACCAAGGATCAACCCATGCATTAAGCAAGGGTTCCCTGGAACACATCCATGAGCCCTAGACATATCTAGGGACTTAGATCAACCACCAAGGAACATATCCAAGGATCAATCCAAGCACTGGGAAAGGATTCCCTGGAACACAACCAGGGGCCCTAGAATACATCTAGGATATTTACTGTTTGGTCCCAGACCAAGAACCCCAGTCATCTATTGGGGGCCCACACAAGGGTCTTTCTACTTGGTTCTAGACCAAGAATCTCAATCATCTATTGGGGGCCCACACAAGGGTGTTTCTGCTTGGTTTTAGACCAAGAACCCTAATCATCTACTGGGGGCCCACACAAGGGTCTTTTTCCATGTATCTCAATGCTTGGTCTCTTACCAAGAAACCCCAGGAGTGTGCTGGGGGACCTATTCTACTGCTAAGGTATTTTCCATCCTCAGAAGAATGGCTCTTGTTGTTGATTAAGGTTGGTTGTCATTGATGTCAACCCTTGAAGAAAGCTCCGTAGCACAAAGGTTTGAGTAATGGAACCAAGATTGTTTGATGTAAATATGACTCATTATTGTTTTTTCATGGTTGATAAGAAATAAATATGGATGAACTCCAAATTGGTCCCCTTATGGTGAAATCCCTCACGGGAAGACGCTTTGTGGAGTAAGATAACCCATGCTTAATTATGGAATAATGAGATGAAGGACAGTGAATTTGTCAGGGAAACTATCCTATATGGATAGTGTTTGTCATTCCATTTCTGGTGGTATGTATAACGTCACATAACTCCTCACGGTTAGAGATTTATAACCATGTGAAGTTGGAGAGCCCAGGTTTGGGAATGTACCCAATTTTGTTTGATGGATAACAATATGATTTTTTATATATTTGAAGGTAATAATATTCTATATGGATAGTACATGTCATTCCATTTCTGGTGGTATGTGGAATGTCCCATAACTCTCCACGGTTTGAGAGTTATGGCCTTATGAAGTTGGAGGACCCTCATATGTCATCTAGAAGCCCCAAAAGGTCAAAGTAGTCAAAGTGGTTTAAGAGATTTTAAAAAGTAAATAATAAAGTGAAGTGATGAGTGTATTATAATTCAAAGTGAATACAAAATAAATTATTTCAATAAAAAATTTAATGGAGAAATTAGAAGTGGGTTAACCCTAAAATAAGGAAATTGGACCAGGTGACCTAGAAGATGTTTTTAAGGAAGCTACTTAGAGAGTATAAATAAGAGGCAATGCTCTCTTATTTTAATCACACTTGAGCATATTGAATATCTATATGTGTCTGAGGTAACCAAGGATATCTAAGCTGAATATCTGAGGGAAGGTGAAAAAAATAAGGCTGAAATGCAAGGAAGGATAAATTCTTTTGATAGTGCTTTCTAAGGTATGTTATTTACAGGTCATCTCACCATTTTCACTATAACTTCTTTTATATAATGATTCAGACCATGAAATTTCTATGCCATTGAGAAAACATACCCAAGTATCCGTGATAACAAATTCAGCTTGTGGGTCGTTGTATTTTGGGAGTTACACTCTGTGGAAAATAGGGTTTGTGGCTAGTCCTGAAACTAGTCAAAAACAGGTGTTTCGGGTAAAAACGTCATACATTCTTCATAACAGATCCAAATTCAGTGAAATCAAATGTGTTGATTATGGTACAGTATTTAGTATTATGTGTAAAATTTTCATATCAATTCAACAAATATTTCGTGCGGGGCATGCTCTACAAGGTTTCTTTCTAGAATAAGCCAGAATTCAACAAGGTATGTCATTTTTGCTATAACTCATTTTCTGAGAGGTTCCAAGCAGTGAAAACTGACAGAATTGCATAAAACACACTGAATAACAATGTGTATCAGTTTCAGATATTTATACATTACAGGTTCAAAGTTATGATTACTTCAAGTGAGGGTTGTTGACTAATCCAAAACTAAGCATGTGAGACTAAAGAAACGTTTGATGAAAATGCTAGTCTCTTGTTGTAAAAGTTAAGTAAGGTTTGCAAGAATGTGATCATATACACCAGGTCTATTACAGAGCTACAAATCATATTTGGATGATGAAATTGATGAGGGATTTTGGTTGAGGTACATGTTGAGTACATGGTTGAGATAAGTAGTTGATGAGTTGGCACATACATGAGGTGTATAGTTGATGATGTTGGTACATATTGATGAGTCATAGTTGATTAGTAGTTGACACATGTTTGGTACAATTTGGTACATGGTTGATGCACTTGTTTATGGTACAAGTTGATTATAGGTTGAGGTACATGTTGATGCATGGTTCAGATTTATTGGTACATGTTTACACCAATATATTTCATAGTGATAATGTGACAGTGGTTCCATCATTCTACTTCTACTTTAGGGTGGCCGGACGGGGCAAGGAGAAGTGGTTGTAGCCACCTTTTGGTTGTAGTTGGAGAACATATGGGGTTGTAGGCTCCTTCTGGTTGTAGCCAGAGAATTGGGGGGTTGGAGCTTCTCTCAGGTTGTAGCTTGAGAAACTAGGGGGTTGGAGCCTCCTTCCAGTTGCAGCTGGAAAACAAAGGAAGTTCGTGCTTCCAATGAATGTAATTCTTCAAGACATATAAGAAAAAACATTCCATGGTTTTCTCTCGATTTGGGTTTCCACGTAAAACACTGGTGTACTGTGTATGTGTGTGATTGTTTATTTCTTACTGCTCATTATTGGATAATAATTCTACATTGATATAACATTTGAAGAAAAAATATTATAATTACGCTATCACTGATTTACCCCCTCTCTCAGTAATCCAACAATTGATATCAGAGAAGGTTCCTTCAAAAATCAGTTTAACCACTGAAAGGTAGATCACAGAGAGTTCCAACTCGTATAAAAATGGAATACCATAGTTTGATGGACAAAAGTATGATTTTTGGAGCATAGGGATGAAGACATATATACATGCACAGGGACTTCAAGTTTGACAATCAATTGTAGATGGATACACAACACCAACAGTTCCACCAACAAATGACAAAGCAGTGAAACTCTGTAAGAATAATTTCAAAGCCAAAAATGCACTTTTGAATGGTCTCAGTGATACGGTATTCACCAAAGTTGCAGATTGTAAATCTACTAAAGATATTTGGGACAAGCTTTGAAATATTTATGAAGGAGATTCAAAAGTCAAAACAACAAAGATTCAAGCTTACAGAGGTCAGTTCGAACAACTAAAAATGAAGGAAGATGAAGATATCACAACCTACTTCTTACGAGTCGATGAAACAGTGAATGCAATTATAGGATTGGGAGAAGAAATCAAAGAATCAGTAATTGTTTAAAAGGTACTAAGATCTCTTCCTATGAAATTCAACCCTTAGATATCAACACTAGAAGAAAGATCGGATCTAAACTCAATAAGAATGGACGAACTACATGAAATCTTCACAGCATATGAGATGAGAACTGAACAGAAAAATCCAGATGTAATAGAAGCAGCCTTCAAAGCATCCAAAAGATCAAAGCAAAAGAAAAAGTAACAAGAAGAATATAACAACATCAACGACGTCTCAAAAGATGATGAAGAAGTGACCAACTTCGCCAAAAGACTGAACAAGGGAACCAACGATAGGTATAGAGGTAAGCTTCCTTTAATTTGCTTTAATTGTGATGGTATTGGTCAGTTTGCTAACAAATGTCCTCATAAGGAAAAAAAATGATGAAAGTTACTCAAAAGACAAACAAACATATAAAGGTAAAATAACTACAAAAAAAGTTTTCAAGAAAAGCTTTTGCACCAAAGAAGACATCTCATCATCAGATAAAGATGAAGTCAGTGACAGTGAAACATGGGGATTTCTATTCATGGTAGTAGAAGACTCTGAAGGAGAATATGAAGAATCATATGAAGAAGAAATTGAAGAGGTAGAAGTTGACTTCCGAGAAGAATTAATGAGTGCCATAGAAGTTATCAGAAGAGAAAAGAAGAAAAACAAAAAATTACAAACAGAACTAGATAAGGGAAAAGACACTCAAGAACTAGAACAAATGATCACAAAATTGAAGGTTCAAATAGAAGAATATAAAAGAATTGAAGAAGCACTCAAATAAGAGATATAAGGAAATGACAGGATCATTGGAAACCTGGAAGCAGATATTGTCACACTAAGAAATGATATTCAAAAGAAAAATATGCAGAATAGCTCAAAAGTTCTGGATGACATTATTAGTAGTCAAAAATCTAATTTTAACAAGTACGGACTTGGATACAATCAGACAGAAAATGGATCAAGCTCCAAAATAACAAAGCAAGAAACAAATCCAAAAAGGTATGTAGAAACAATAAAAGGGGATAAAAATATATACAAGGAAGATTACAGGGACATTCCTCCACTGAGAAGATTCAGATTTCAGAATCAACAATAGATATACAGGCATCAAGAAGAAGAATGATTCATAAGAGCACCTCCTTTAAGAAGATCTTCAACTACCAGGTATCAAACTATATTTTTTGGTTTATGTTATGCATGAAATAATTTTGGACATAAAGTTGTAAATTGCAGAGCTAAGAATATGAACAATAACTACTTTGAGAGCCACACACAAAGGGGTTATTCAAGAAGACCTAGTGAAAGACAAAGAAGAATTTACAACATGTTTGAATATTTGAGCACTGAAGTGGAATGTTACAAATGTAACAAGTTTGGACACATGGCCAAAAATTGCAGAATGCTAGTCCCTCCTAAAGAACCCCAGTAGAGTCACAAACAAGAACCTTAGAAAACAACATGGATAAAAAAATAAGATCACTATAGCAATGAAGAATGCACAGTCGCTCTACAAGCTAAATAGAAGAAACATGGTTGGTATGTTGACAATGGATGTTCAAAACACATGACAGGTGATAGAGACAAGTTTCTTACATTACGAAAGGAAAGAGATGGATTAGTCTCCTTCGAAAATGATGATTAAGCCAAAATCATTGAAAAATGCATAGTCCAAATTGGGAACAAGAATGAAAAGGTAGAAAATGTTCTACTAGTAGAAGATATGAAACATAATATTTTAAGTGTGAGTTAAATGTGTGACCAAGGTCATAAAGTTACTTACGATTCACAAAAGTGTGAGATAAGAAAAGAAGGTTCAGAGAAATTGGTTGATACAACTGCAAGAACTTCAAGCAACATATATGTGTTAAGCGAAATTGTAAATGAAAAGTGTTGTCTAGGAAAGGAAGATGAAAGTTGGCTATGGCACAGAAGAATGGGTCACATGCATTTTGATAACCTTGTCAAATTCAACACAAGAGAAGCAATCAGAAAAATGACCCAGATCACGAAACCAACCAACACTTTATGCAAGCATTTCCAACAAGGAAAACAAACAAAGACCATGTTCAAATCAAAGGAATATTCAACAACAAAACCACTGGAAATTGTGCATACTGATCTAGTTGGACCAACTACAACAAAATGCTTAAAAGGTGAGAGATACTTTATGTTATTAGTTGATGATTATATAAGAATGACTGCAGTTTGCTTTCTCAAGAACAAGTCAGAAGCTTTTGAAAACTTCAAGATCTACAAGGAAATGGTTGAAAATGAGATGGATTCAAGAATCAAATGCTTAATATCAGATAATGGAGGAGAATTCACCTCAAAAGAATTTATGGACTACTGTAACAATCATGGAATAAAAAGACAATTCTCCGTCGCTAGGACACCTCAACAGAATGGAGTTGTTGAAAGAAAGAAAATGACAGTACAAGAAATGGCTCAAACAATGATAATGGATTCAAAGTTGACAGGTATTTTTTGGACACAGGAAATGCATACAAAAATTCACATTTAAAACAGAGTAATTCTCAGAAACAACACTGATAAAACTCCCTACAAGCTATGGAAAGGAAGACCAACAAATGTGAAGCACTTCAGAGTTTTTGGAAGCAAATGTTACTTCAAAAGAGAAGATGGAAGAATGAGAAAGTTTCACTCTCGTGTGGACAAATGAATACTTTTCAGTTACTCAAGTACAAGGAAAGCATACAAGTGTTACAATCTAAGATTAAACAAAGTTGTGGAAAGCATCAACATAACAATTGATGAAACAAACATACCATAATCAAAAGAAGAAGAAAACAAATCAATGGAACAACTTTTCGAAGAAGAATATGAAAAAGAAGTAGAAGAGGAAGATGAATATGAAGATGAAGAGAATCCGACATAAGCAGAAGAGCAAGTTCAACAAGTATCTCCAAATACACCTACAAAACGAGTACAGAAGAATCATCCTTCAGATCAGATTATTGGAAACAAAGATGCAGGAGTTGAGATTAAAATAAAAATACGTTCACCAGAACAAACACACCTAGCACTGTTATCTACAATTGAACCAAACTGTTTTGAAGAAGCCAACAAGGATGAATTTTGGAATAAGACCATGGATGAAGAATTGGATCAAATAGAGAAAAATGACACTTGAGAATTGGTTCCAAGACCAAAGAATAAGAATAAGAATGTGATCGACACAAAATGGGTTTTCAGGAATAAATTGAATGAAGATGGACATGTTACAAGGAACAAAGCTAGATTGGTATGTAAATGATATGCACAGATTGAATGAATCAACTTTGAAGAGACATTTTCCCTAGTTGCCAGAATAGAAGCAATCTGTTTGCTTTTAGCTTATGCATGCTCCAAAAATGTTAAAGTATATTAGATGGACGTAAAATCAACTTTTCTGAATGGGGAAGTTGAAGAAGAAGTATACATTGAACAATCAGGAGGATTTCAGTTATTAGAGAACACAGACTAAGTGTGTAAATTAAAGAAGGCCTTGTATGGTCTAAAATAGGCTCCTAGAGCATGGTACTCCAGACTGGATAAGTATTTGCAACAAGTAGAGTTCATAAAAGGAAGTGCAGACAACAACCTTTACATCAAGGTAAGTCAAGGTAATATTTTATTAATGGAAGTTTATGTTGATTATATTATTTCTGGTAGTGATGATGACAAGTTAAGCCATCAATTTGCAAAAGACATGAAAAATGAATTTGAAATGTTGTTACCTGAAGAATTATCCTTCTTTCTGGGACTTTAGATACGTTAAAAAAACCAAGGAATTTTTATTTCTCAAACCAAGTATATCAGAGAAATGCTAAAGAGGTTCGGAATGGAAATTGCAAACCAGTTGTAAGTTGAACAAAGATGATGATTCGAAGTCTACAGATCAGAGACAATGCAGGTCAATGATTGACAACCTACTATATATGACAACATCTAGATCAGATGTAATGCAAGCAGTTGGACAGGTGGCACGATTTCAAGCAACACCAAAGGAATCATATGTATTAGCAGTAAAGAGGATCTTCAGATATCTCAAAGGAACATAAGAGTTTGGATTATGGTATCCAAAAGGAAAAGATCTATCACTTATTGCCTACATAGATGCAGATTGAGAAGCTTGTATTGATGACCGATGAAGCACCAGTGGAGCATCGTTCAATTTAGGTGAGTGTTTGGTATCATGTCTAAGCAAGAAACAATCATCAATATCTCTATCTACAGCCGAGACAGAGTATCTTGCAACGACAACATGTTGTACAAAGGTTCTTTGGATGAAACAAACTTTGACAGATATACAGGTTGAGTATGATGAGCCCATTCCAATATATTGTGATAATATAAGTGTCATCAGTATCTAAAAAAACCCGGTGATGCACTCCAAGAAGAAGCACATTCCAATCAAGTATCACTTTCTACGGGAACAGGTTGCAGAAAAGAACATCAGAGTTGAGTATGTGGGCACAAACAAATAAGTGGCAGACATCTTTACAAAACCACTTCCATGGGAAGCCTTTGAATATCTTCGCCAAAGACTTGGAGTTATTTCTAATCCAAAATGAATTCTTTTTGAATGCTTATCTTATATGTCTTATATTTACACGAGGAAGCACCATAAGAGGACAATTCAGTCAGGGGAAGCAACCCCGAATGGAAAGATACCTTTGCCATTGATGACAAAGGGGGAGAGATTTATTAGATGCAGAGGATAGAGGCATGGTTCCAGGGGGAGCATGAGTGATATATTTTCAGTATTGCATCAGAGTGTTGCCATCAATGCCAAAGGGGGAGATTGTTGATTAAGGTTGGTTTTCATTGATGTCAACCCTTGAAGAAAACCCTATACCAAAAAGGTTTGGGTAATGGACCCAATATTTTTTGATGTAAATATGACTCATTATTTTTTTGTCATGGTTGATAATAAGTAAATATGGATGAAATCCAAAGTGGTCCCCTTATGGTGAATGCCCTCACAGGAAGACGCTTTGCGGAGTAAGATAACTCATGCTTAATTTGTGGAATAATGAGATGAAGGACAATGAATTTTTTAGGGAAACTATCCTATATGGATAGTGTTTGTCATGCCATTTCCGGTGGTATGTAGAACGTCACATAACTCCTCATGGTTAGAGAGTTATGACCAAGTGAAGTTGGAGAACCCAGGTTTGGTTAATGGAGCCAAGTTTGTTTGATGGATAACGGTATGATTTTTTCTATATTTGAAGGTAATACTATTCTATATGGATAGTACATGTCATTCCATTTATGATGGTATGTAGAATGTCACATAACTCCTCACGGTTTGAGAGTTATGGCCTTATGAAGTTGGAGGACCCTCATATGTCATCTAGAAGCCCCAAAAGGTCAAAGTAGTCAAAGTGGTTTAAGAGATTTTAAAAGGTAAATAATAAAGTGAAATGATGACTGTATTATAATTCAAAGTGAATACAAAATAAATTATTTCAATAATAAATTTAATGGAGAAATTAGAAGTGGCTTAACCCTAAAATAAAGAAAGTGGGCCAAGTGACCTAGAATATGTTTTTAAGGAAGCTACTTGGAGAGTATAAATAAGAGGCAAGATTCTGTCATTTTAATAACACTTGATCATATTGAATATCTATAAGGGTCTGAGGTATCCAAGGATATCTAAAACAAATTTCCGAGGGAAAGTGAAGAAAAGAAGGCCGAAATGCAAGGAAGGATAAATTCTTTTAATGATGTTTTCTAAGGTATGTTATTTACAGGCCATCTCACCATTTTGTTATAACCTTTTTTCCTATAATGATTTAGACCATTAAATTTCTATGACATTAATAAAACATACCCAAGTATCCGTGGTAAAAAAATCATCTTGTGGGTCATTGTATTTTGGGTGTTACACTCCGTGGAAAATAGGGTTTGTGGCTAGTCCTCAAACTAGTTAAAAACAAGTGTTTCGGGTAAAAACGTCGTAACTTCTTCATAAAAGATAAAAATTTAGTGAGAGAAAATGTGTTGGTTAGGGTACAATATTTCATATGCTGTGTAACAATTTCATATCAATTCAACAAATATTTTGTGCGGGGCACTCTCTACAAGGTCACTCTCTAGAATAAGTCAGAATTCAACAAGGTATGCCATTTTTGCTATAACTCCTTTTCTGAGAGGTTCCAAGAAGTGAAAACTGGAGGAAATGCATAAACCACACTGAAAAACATTGTGTATCAGTTTCAGATCTTTATACATTATAGGTTCAAATTTATGATTACTTCAAGTTAGGGTTGTTGACTAATCCAAAACTAGGCATGTGAGACTAAATAAAAGTTTGATGAAAATGCTAGTCTCTTGTTGTTAAAGTTAAGTAAGGTTTGTAGGAATGTGATCATATATACCAGGTCTATTACAGAGCTACAAATCAGATTTGGATGATGAAATTGATGAGGGATTTTGGTTGAGGTACATGTTGAGTACATGGTTGAGACAAGTAGTTGATGAGTTGGCACATACATGAGGTGTATAGTTGATGGTGTTGGTACATATTGATGAGTCATGGTTGATGAGTAGTTGACACATGTTTGATACAAGTTGGTGCATGGTTGGTGCACTTTTTTATGGTACATGTTGATTACAGGTTGAGGTACAAGTTGATGCATGGTTCATATTTATTGGTACAGGTATACAACGGTATTTCTCACAGTGATAGTGTGACAATGGTTCCATCATTATAATTCTACTTCATGGTGGTAGGACAGGGCAATGTCAGGTGGTTGTAGCCACCTTCTGGTTGTAGCATGAGAACATAGGGGGTTGTAGCCTCCCTCTGGTTGTAGCCAGAGAATTGGGGAGTTGGAGCTTCCCTCAGGATGTAGACTGAGAAACTAGGGGGTTGGAGCCTCCTTCCAGTTGCAGCTGGAAAACAAAGGAAGTTGGTGCTTCCAATGAATTTAATTCTTCAAGACATATAAAAAATAACATTCTGTGGTTTTCTCCCGATTTGGGTTTCCACGTAAAACACTGGTGTACTATGTATGTGTGTGATTGTTTATTTCTTACTGCTCATTATGTGTCTATGTGTGGGATAATAATTCTGCATTGATATAACATTTGAAGAAAAATGATTATAATTACGCTATTACTGATTCACCCCCCCTCTCAGTAATCCAACAATTGGTATCAGAGGAGGTTCCTTCAAAAATTAGTTTAACCACTGAAAGGTAGATCATGGAGAGTTCCAACTTGTATAAAAATGGAATAACACAGTTTGATGGACATAAGTATGCTTTTTGGAGCATAAGGATGAAGACATATATACATGCACATGGATTTCAAGTTTAACAATCAATTGTAGATGGATACACAACACCAACAGTTCCACCAACAAATGACAAAGCAATGAAACTCGATGAGAATAATTCCAAAGCCAAAAATGCACTTTTGAATGGTTTTAGTGATATGTTATTCACCAAAGTTGCACATTGTAAATCTTCTAAAGAGATTTGGGACAAGCTTCGAAATATTTATGAAGGAGATTCAAAAGTAAAAGAAGCAAAGCTTCAAACTTACAGAGGTCAGTTCGAACAACTAAAAATGAAGGAAGATGAAGATATCACAACCTACTTCTTTCGAGTCGATGAAACAGTGAATGCAATCATAGGATTGAGAGAAGAAATCGAAGAATATGTAATTATTCAAAAGGTATTAAGATCTCTTCCTATGAGATTCAACCCTTAGATATCAACACTAGAAGAAAGATCGGATCTAAACTCAATAAGCATGGACGAACTAGATGGAATCTTCACAACATATGAGATGAGATCTAAACAGGAAAATCCATATGTAAAAGAAGAAGCCTTCAAAGCATCCAAAAGATCAAAGAAAAATAAAAAAGGAACAAGAAGAATATAACAACAACAGTGACGTCTCGAAAGTTGATGAAGAAGTGGCCAACTTTGTCAAAAGACTGAACAAGGGAACCAATGTTAGGTATAGAGGTAAGCTTCCTTTAATTTGTTTTAATTGTGATGGTATTGGTCATTTTGCTAACAAATGTTCTCATAAGAAAAAGAGAAATGATGAAGGTTACTCAAAAGGCAGACAAACATATAAAGGTAAAAGAACTACAAAGAAAGTTTTCAAGAAAAGATTTTGCACCAAAGAAGACATCTCATCATCAGATAAAGATGAAATCAGTGGCAGTGAAACAATGAGAGTTCTATTCATGGTAGTAGAAGACTCTGATAAAGAATACTCTAAAGTAGAATATGAAGAAGCAAATGAAGAAGATATTGAAGAGACAGAAGTTGACTTCCGAGAAGAATTAATGAGTGCGATAGAAAATATCAGAAGAGAAAAGAAGAAAAAAAAGAAACTACAAGCAGAACTAGATAAAAAAAAAGACACTCAAGAACTAGAACAAATGATCACAAAATTGAAGGTTCAAATAGACGAATATAAAAGAATTGAAGCACTCTAAGAACATCTAGAAGGAAAGGACAAGATCATTGGAAACTTGGAAGCAAATATTGTCACACTAAGAAAGGATATTCTAAAGAAAAATATGCAGAATAGCTCAAAAGTTCTGGATGACATTATCAGCAGTAAAAAATCTCATCTTGACAAGTCCAAACTTGGATACAATCAGACATAAAAGGGATCAATCTCCAAAATAACATAGAAAGAAACAAATCGAGAAAGCTATGCAGAAACAATCAAAGGGGATAAAAAGATATACAAGGAAGATTACAGGGACACTCCTCCACCGAGAAGATTCAGATTTCAGAATCAACGACAGATAGACATGTCTCAAGAAGAAGAAGGATTCATAAGAGCACCTCCTTTCAAAAGATCTTCAACTATTAGGTATCGAACTATATTTTTTGGTTTATGTTATGCTGTAATAATTTTGGAAATAAAGATGTAAATTGCAGAGATGAGAAAATGAACAATAACTACTTTGAGAGCCATACACAAAGGGGTTATTCAAGAAGACCTAGTGAAACACAGAGAAGAAGTTACAACAGGTTTGAATCTTTGAGCACTGAAGTGGAATGTTACAAATGTAACAAGTTTGGACATATGGCCAAAAATTGCAGAATGACAGTCCCTCCTAAAGAACCTCAACATAGTCCCAAACAAGAATCTCAGAAAACGACATGGATAAGAAAGCAAGATCACTATAGCAATGAAGAATGCACAATCGCTCTACAAGATAAACAGAAGAAACGTGGTTGGTATGTTGACAGTGAATGTTCAAAACACATGACAGGTGATAGAGACAAGTTTCTTACATTATGAAATGATAGAGATGGATCAGTCTCCTTCGAAAATGATGATTCAACCAAAATCATTGGGAAAGACGCAACCCGAATTGGGAACAAGAATGAAAAGGCAAAAAATGTTCTACTAGTAGAAGATATGAAACATAATATTTTAAGTGTGAGTCAAATGTGTGACCAAGGTCATAAAGTTACTTTCGATTCACAAAAGTGTGAGATAAGAAAAAAAGGTTCAAGGAAATTGGTCACTGCAGTTGGAAGAACTTCAAACAACATATATGTGTTAAGCGAAATTGGAAATGAAAAGTGTTGTCTAGGAAAGGAAGATGAAAGTTGGCTATGGCACAAAAGAATGGGTCACATGCATTTTGATAACCTTGTCAAATTCAGCAAAAGAGAAGCAGTCAGAGAAATGTCTCAGATCACAAAACCAACCAACACTTTATGCAAACATTGCCAACAAGAAAAACAAACAAAGACCATGTTCAAATCAAAGGAATATTCAACAAAAAAACCACTGGAAATTGTGCATACTGATCTAGTTGGACCAACTACAACAAAAAGCTTAAAAGGTGAGAGATACTTTATATTATTAGTTGATGATTATACAAGAATGACTGTAGTTTGATTTCTCAAGAACAAGTCATAAGCTTTTGAAAACTTCAAGATCTACAAGGAAATGGTTGAAAATTAGATGGATTCAAGAATCAAATGCTTAAGATTGGATAATGGAGGAGAATTCACATCAAATGAATTTATGGACTACTGCAACAATCATGGAATAAAAATGCAATTCTGCATCGCTAGAATACTTCAACATAATGGAGTTGTTGAAAAAAAGAACAAAAAAGTACAAGAAATGGCTCAAACAATGATAATGGATTCAAAGTTGACAGATATTTTTTGGACACGGGCAGTTCATACAACAATTCACATTCAAAACAGTGTAATGCTTAGAAACAACACTGATAAAACTCCCTACGAGCTATGGAAAGGAAGACCAACAAATGTGAAGCACTTCCGAGTTTTTGGAAGCAAATGCTACATCAAAAGATAAGATGGCAGAATGAGAAAGTTTGACTCTCATGTGGACAAAGAAATACTTGTCGGTTACTCAAGTAAAATGAAAGCATACAAGTGTTACAATATAAGATTAAACAAAGTTGTGGAAAACATCAATGTAACAATTGATGAAACAGGCAGACCAGAATCAAAGGAAGAAGAAAACAAATCAATGGAACAACTTTTTGAAGAAGAAGATGAAAAATAAGTAGAAGATGAAGATGAAGATGAAGAGAATCCGATAGAAGCAGAAGAGAAAGTTCAACAAGTATCTCCAAAGACACCTAGAAAACGAGTACAAAAGAATCATCCTTCAGATCAGATTATTGGAAACAAAGATGCAGGAGTTGAGACTAGAAGAAAAATCCGTTCACCAGAACAAACACACCTAGCACTCTTATCTGTAATTGAACCAAACTGTTTTGAAGAATCCAACAAGGATGAATTTTGGAATAAGGCCATGGATGAATAATTGGATCAAATAGAGAAAAATGACACTTAAGAATTGATTCCAAGACCAAAGAATAAGAATGTGATCGACACAAAATGGGTTTTCAGGAATAAATTGAATGAAGATAGACAGGTTACATGGAACAAAGTTAGATTGGTATGTAAATGATATGCATAGATTGAAGGAATCGACTTTGAAAAGACATTTGCCCCAGTTGCTAGAATGGAAGCAATCCATTTGATTTTAGCTTATGCATGCTCCAAAAATGTTAAAGTATATCAGATTGACGTAAAATCAACTTTTCTGAATGGGGAAGTTGAAGAAGAAGTCTACATTGAACAACTAGAAGGATTTCAGTTATCAGAGAACACAGACTATGTGTGTAAATTAAAGAAGACCTTGTATGGTCTATAACA
>ML796294.1:90255-130299 GCA_009831015.1 Picea engelmannii | reverse complement strand
ATTAAACATATAGTAATGAGAAAGGACGTTGTATACCTTTGAGATGATCAGATAGAGTGATAATATGAGTCTAAATGTAGGTGATCAAGAGTATAATGGTGGCAAAAAGTATAGGAAAAAAGGTACATTGTGTGGTCCTAACACTAGGAAGCATTGATATTTGACATGCTTCATAAGGTCATTCATTTCTCTTGATAGTATGTGTAGTTTTATTATAAATTTTGAATTAATTTTAAGATCTAATTAAGATTATTTTGTAGAGTCAAGACTTCGTGGGCTTGTGAATTGGTCTATCTAGTGTATATAGTCTTGGTCATTTTATTTTAGACACTGGTTGTCTATGTATGACGTTCAATTCCATCTTAGACTTCTAAGTCTGATCTTGGTCCTCATCCTCACAGGGGTTTGAAAAGAGGCAATTTTGTTGTAACTCATAAAAACTTATATCAATAAAATCTATTTTTTCTTAATTGAGACTTGTGTATTTCTAATTTTCATATTGTCATATTCTTTACTTCATTCATTCTAATTCTTGTAATCATTTACATATAAACTTTTTACATTTTTTTAACATTGAAACACACAACTTTAAAATAACATCAAGTCCAAGAACATATTTCTTGAGGGATGATTGATATTTTTGTAAGGCTATAAACCTAGGGTAACATTCCCTCCTACCTTACCTTAGCCTAGTGATATTTGAAAATGCTTGAGTGAGGACTTTCCATTCCTCACCTCAAAATTTATTTGGTGACCATACTGGGGAATAATCGTTTGCCGTCTAGTTTTTTTCTTTTGTATATTTTGTATTTAATAAATGACTTTGACTACCGGGAACAAACATGGTTTAATATTTCCTGATCAAATTAACATTTCTTCTTGTCTTTTTGACTTTGTTCTTGAAACTACCCGTATCCAGGAAGAGCTTGAGCGTTCTTGGGAAGCCATAACTAGAGACATTGAAATTCAAGACCAAAGAGAATCCCTTCAGAGGAAATCTCAAAACATACCTCCTTATTGATTTTTGTCTTATGTTCACTCATTCATGTCATTCTGGACGTTTAAGAGGTCAATCGCCTGAATTTGATCCTTTCCTAGAAATAGGAAGGAAAAAGGAAATTGTTGAGAATTTTTAGTCTAAACTTAGAATATCTATTTTTAATTCTTCTTCAGAAATAACATGTATTTCTGTCTCTTTTCCTCCTTGTCTTTCCACAATGACTTCATTCGATTATGGTTCTGGTAGTACTAGTGGTTTTGCATCATCAAAAGCTTCAACATCTTCCTTGATAGGAATTGTGTATAACCATTATAATCTTGTTGTCTCCACTATGCATCCATCCAAACTATTTAAACAATTTGGTTTGTTCAAATTTGAATAATATTTAGATGTTACTTTGTGTCATGTGTATTCTCCACTTAATTTATCTCCAGCTACAACTTCCTTTCCTAAATTCAAGTACCATTTGCCCAAATTTTCTGGAAATGGCACTATATCAGTCAATGACAATCTCCTTGCCTTTTCTAAAGATTGTCACAATATTGGGGAAAATGATGAGAATGTTTGCATGTGTCTATTTGTCAATTCATTAGAGGGAAAAGATGCAACTAATTTCTTTGAATTACCTTCACAATTTTTTTTCTACTTGGTCCGAATTATCTTATTGGTTCAAATCTACATATGGACAACCCCAAAGTCCAACAGATAAGCTTAAAGACTACAATAATATTGTTTACAAAAAGGGTGAAACAATTAAATATTTCAATCTACATTTCACTTAATTGTACAATCAAATCCAAGATATAATCAGAACTCATAATCAGGCTACTTTGATGCATTATTATAATACCTTACCTGCACCTTACATACATAGGCTTGAAGAAAATAATGCCGATAATCTAGGATCTTCTTTACAAACCTGCTTGGAATTTGAAGAGAAATTGGCTAGGACGAGTCTTCCAAGTGAAGACTATGTCAAACAAAATGACATGTCAACCATTTTACAATTGGTACAGGATATGAGCAATTAGATGATTTCTTTTGAAATAAAAGGAGTGACTTCTACAACAATCCCTGCTGAAAATTCTGCACAATCCGCTTTTATAAATCAACCAATTAATTTTCAATCTAACATTCAGCCAAATGCTATTATTTCAAGGCTTTGGTGTAATTTTTATGATGATAACTACGATGAGAGTACCTGTGAGGCAAAAAAGAGAGCACATGAGAGAATGTTTGGCAATAAAACTGATATAAATATTGCTGCCTTAGATTGGGCTCATGAAGAGGATGTGATGATGGTCGATACTAGGAACAAATCATATGAAAACAAAGGGAAGGGTGGTTCTCATAGGACTACTTTTTCTCCAATTTCATCCTCTCAACAAACAAACCCTTAGGTTACTAAAGGGTACTCAAATTCAATATGTTTCCACCTCTTCACCTTCTTCTTCTAAGTACAACATTCTTAGGCATCTAGCTACAATAAAAGTAGTTTCATCTTTACTGGATATGGTCACTGTCCCATAACAACAAAGTCATCTGAAAGAATTTATGGAAGGTAAGACTTCCACCATAGTTAGTTTATGTGAAAAATCTAATGAAGAAGAATTGTATATAAATAAAGTAGTTGTATATAACCCTAATATTTATACAAAAAATCCTCCCTTCTATGTATCAGTAAAAATAATGGACAAAATTGTCCATTGCTGCTTAATTGATGATGGGCCAGTCCCCAATGTTATGTCAAATATTATCTTGGAAGAGTTGGGTATTTCATGTACCAATGAAAATTCAAAGAGTATGTTGTCTTATAAAAAATAGGCACTTGTTACAATAAGAGAAATTAAATATGTAACATTCGTCTTGTGTGGACATTCAAAAATAAGAACCATTGGAAACATTCAAGTTATAGACATGCCAGTTAGCAATTATTATATCATTGTAGGAAGAGACTAGAAAACATTGACTAGTGGGTACATTTGTTTAGATGGATCACACATGTCCCTACCTAAAAATGGAAAGAACAAATTGTCCTCAGGGAAGGGCGAATCTTTCCATATGTTGAAAGTCTTCTGTAGCCTCATGTAAATTTCATTGAGAAAGACCTAGGTGTATATTCTATATTCTTGGAAGAAGATGATGATTCTATATTACCCTCTTTAGAACCTGAAGACAGAATGTGGCACATTCACTTTGATGGTGCCCGCTCAAGTGAGGGAAATGGTGCAGGTATTATATTGTATTCTCATGTAGGAAATATTCATAATTTTTCTTACATCTTAGAATTTTCATGCACCAATAATATTACAAAATTTGAAGCCTTGATCTTGGGAATTGAAAATGTTTTTAATCTTAGTTGTTATCATCTTACTGTGTTTGGGGATTCTGAATTGATTGTGAATTTGGTTAGAGGAACCTATAATCCTTCAAACAAGTTAATGAAAATATATACACAAGAAATGTGGTACCTGATATCATTATTTTTGTCTTTTAACATCACACACATTGGGAGATGCTTGAATTCAATGCATGATAGGATTGCTATTTTTGCTGCAAATCCTTCAAGGTAATTGCTTCCTCAAAGAACAAATTGTGCATTCATGTATTTATACTGTCCTCATTTTCTGAATAATGTAGAATATTTACAAGTATTTCCTCATGATGAAAGCATCTGTGCTTTCTTACAGAATGAGCCTCTTAAGAAAAAGGAAATTATATCTTTAGAAGGAAATAAATTTCCTAAAAGACTAAATCCTCTAGAGAGTTGATTCTCATCAAGTGTTGTTGGTAATAACAAAGATGTAGAAGAAGAGGATTAAAAAAGGAATATTGGTGATATCGTCTCTCTGAATATTGAAACTCATGATAGTCCAAAGATCTTAAAAATTGGAGCCCAATGTTCAGAGCTAGAGAACTATAAGTTCATGGATTTATTCGGTGAATTCAAAGATGTTTTTTCCTGGTCATATGAGGATTGTCGTGGTTTTGATTGTAATTTCATAAAACATGATATTCCTTTTTTTGTAACCCTAACCCAATAATGAATTCTAAATATCCAAGCCATAATTGCAAAGTCACATGCATTTATCACCTTTTGATTTTGATTGTCAACAACTCGTGGCATAAAATTGTGAGTATTTTGAAAATATTTCACATGTTGAAGACATCATTTCAGACCTAGAATCACTTATCGAAACTGTGGGTTTTGAAATTATTCTCTATGAGTAACAAATTATAAGATTTGAACTTAGAATGTTCAAATTCATGCACATGATATGTTTTTCAGTCATGCTACAGGTCTTCTTATGACTGTCCACGACCCATTGATATTTTGGTTAAAGTTTTGTACAAGTGATAGTATGGACTTACATCAGTGAGTTTATCACTTCATTTAAATTGATACATATTTATAAGAAGAAAATATTTTGATTTGGACTTTATGCTGTAGCTTATCCCTCCACGCTATGCTCTCTATGACATAGAACCTTGGGCGGGGGCCGCAGGCCTACTCTTTCCTACTCCCCATTCCATTTACCGTACCCTTTTTCAGGTCTCCTTTTAGCTTCCTGCAATCTCCTTTCCGACACCCCTCTCTTGATTCCAGTCCCTTTTGTGGCAACGTACTATGCCCTCTCTCAGGAGAGGCCCACATGCCTTCCACGTGGGTCGGGACACATGGAGGCCTATGAATTGAAGGATGTGGATTACGAGAAATCCCCCCAGGCCCCTCTGCCTTCATGTCCCATAGAGAATTCTTGGAATTACTACTGAACTCCCTCCCAACTCCTCGCACGCTCCCGCATTCACTGCATGATCATGGCTCTGGCTGTCTCGAGCATGCATCCCCCTCCCTTCCGCATGAAATATCTTCGAGCTTTAGGAATACCTCCCCCAAAAACCAACCTTTATCCCCTCTCAAACCTCCATCTTATCCTCCCAAAGGAAATGGTTTTACTTCTGTGAACCCACAAACGAAAGAAGATAAGGGTGTATCTTACAACGGAGATCTGCCACGACATCCTTCGTCCCAAAATTTTTCAGCCCGGTGCATCAAGGAAAAAAGGGGCTCTATGAAAATGGTTGTATGAGACGAGATTCCCCTCAACAACGTCCCTCATCATTTGGGGAAGACTCTGGTTGGAAGGTTTAATGATAAATCTCCAAGAGAAAAGTCCCTAACATATTGGATGTAGAACTAGTGGAAACTCTTAATTGGATACGTCCGGAAGATACATATTTTGTCCAGAAGTTGGATCTCCTTCTCTTTTCTTTCAAATGATGATAATGAAGAAATTCAAAGGCAAAGATGGTCTTTGGGTCCATCCGGTCTATCCCTGAAACCCTGGACTGTGGACTTTGACCCCCTTAAGGAATCTATGACGGTAATGAAAGTGTGGGAAATCTTGCCCAACCTGCCTTTGGATTTCTAGTTGAGGGTAGTGTTAGAAGCCATTGGTAACAAACTGGGCTCTTTCGTAAAACTCAAACCCAACTGGGATTTGAAAAAATACCACAGGTGGGATTGTATCATGGTCAAAGTGGATGTAATAGAATGTTTAGTAGGAAATATCGACCTGGTTTATGCTGGAATTACTTGGCACTGGAAGGTTGACTACTGGATACTACCTTTTAGGTGCCACAACTGCCATGAAATTGATCACATTCACTCTCAGTGTTCTAGTATCGTGCCATTACAACAACCTCCTGCCATAAAGTGGAAAACCAAGTCTACAATTAAAAAGCAGAAATATCTAGAGGTCGTCTCAGTGGAAGGAAAGAACGAAGAATGTCTACTGGATATTGACAAAGGGGTACTCTCCGGTCAAACACTAGGAGACTTGGTTAAACAAGATCCTATTTCAAGTATGCATCCCAAGCCCCCTTCTTTGCCTTTTCCTTATGGTTTGGTGATGGTTCCTTCAATACCCTCTATCCCCCTCCCTTCTCCCAGGTCCTCCCCTTCCCCTGAATACCCCCTTTCTTTTTCCCATCCCATGGCTCCATCGAAACTTCTGGTATAGAAGGCTGACCCTGCGAGAGTTCCTCTCATATATCCCCTTCTCAAGGAAGTCCCCTTGACGGTTCCTTTCCCCTCCCCACCTTCTTAGGATCCCTCTTCTCCCACCCTCAATTCCTCTCTTTCCTTAATTCCCCTTCCTCCCTGCCCTGAAGCTTCCATTTCTCCTCGGGGTAATAGATATGCCTTGAGGTCTAAATCATGAGAGAATGCCCCTTCCTTTGGAGGTTTGTCACTTGAATCTCCCTCTCTCACTTAGGAATGCATAAAATCCTTCATCTTGAAAGAAAAAGAGTGAGTAGCTGCAAAAATACACAAAGGAAACCAAGAAAACATCACAAGGGCCTTTAGATCAGGAAAATCCCCTTCAACAAGGGTAAACCGATCTTCCTTTCCTTCAACACACATGGGGTTTGGGGTGCCCCTAATAAGCTATCCCTCAAAATAATTCTCCTAATCCTAAAGCATGACATTATTCTCATCCAAGAGACAATTTGTTATGGTGACAAATCCAGATAAACCTTCAGTCCTTGGCTTAGGAATTGGTCTTTCAACACAATCATTGCTTCAGGTTTCTTAGGAGGTATTCTCACTGGATGGAGCCCAAATTTATAGGATTTTTCCTCTTCTGCCTTTCTCTCTACAATTTCAATCAAGTTACAACATACGAATAGCAATTTAACCTTCTCGGTGGTGAATATTTACGGTCCTTATTCTAATAGGACCACCTTTTATGAGAATTTGGTCTGTATAGGCGTTTTCCATGACCATTTTCTTGTGGCGAGGGGGGATCTGAATATTACCCAATCCCTGTGGGAGGTTTGGGGAGAACACCCGAGGGTCGATAGGAAAAACATTTTTTTCAAATCCTTTTTAGAGAAGGTCAGTTTGGTGGACATTGAACCTGTGAAGCTCTCACCTACTTGGAGGAATTTCAGAATTGGGGACGAGGAGGTTGCAAAAATATTGGACCAGTTCTTAGTTTCCGAAACCCTACTGAATCTGAGATAAAAATTCAAATCAAGGGTAGAAGTGGGAGGTATTTCAGACCATCACCCTATCTCACTACATTGGACTTTAGGCTTTGAGTCCCCCCGTTCACCCCTTAAATTCTGCCAATATTGGCTGGTAGAGGAAGATTTAAAGAACCCGGTCCTTTCCTCTTGGGTCAATTTGTAACAAATCTCAAGAACTTGAAAAATGCCATAAAAAATTGGCTCCCTATATGAAAGTCCAAGAGGTCTCGTTTCGTTTGGGACACTAAAGATAGAATAGCCGAGGTCCTTATAAATATGGAGGAAACCTTATTTACTAATGAAAAGTTAATAGAATTAATGGAATTGGAGGAAAAACGTGCCAAGTGGCTCAAGGAAGAGGAACAAGAATGGCGTATCAAGAGCAGGGATATTTGGATAAAAGAAGGAGACAATAACACCAAGTTTTTTCACCAATTTGTGAACTTCCGAAGAAACCTCAACACAATTTGGTAAATGAAGGATGAAGAAGGAAATGTGGTTGTATCCTTTGAGGAAAAGGCAAAGATTGGAGTAAATTTATTCAACAATCATTTTTCAGTCCCTCCCAGATGCCCCATTCAAGAAATCCTGGAGGTAGTGGGAAAATTCCTTACCGCCTTCTCTGAAGAAATGAATTTATCCTTAGAGGAAGAAGTGTCAGAACTAGAATTGAAGGCAACATTGTTCTCCATGAAGAATGGAAAAATCCCAGGCCCAGATGAAGTTACGATGGAATTATTTAAATCTTTTTATGACCATTTAAAAAACTATTTTCTTCTAGTGGTAAGAGAATCACAAAAGGAAGGAAGAATTCATGGTCCTCTTAATGCCACTTTCCTATGTCTTATCCCAGAGAAACATTTCCCTTCTTCCTTTGAGGATTATAGATTGATGACCTATTGAAATGTCATCTACAAACTAATTTCAAAGATCATCTCTAGGAGACTTATACCGATGCTAAGTGATATCATTGGGGAAGAACAATTTGGCTTCCTCCACAACAAACAGATACACAACGCGGTAGCCATCGCTCAGGAAGTTATCCACTCCGTCAAGAAAATAAATCTTAAGAAAACTATCATGAAATTGGACCTCTCCAAAGCATATGACCGAGTAAATTGGACTTTCCTGCGTCTGGTCCTTATCCAAATGGGCACGAGCTTAAAAACTTTCAATAGGATAATGGGGTGCATCCAGAGTGCCTCCTTTTCCATCCAAATCAATGGAGCTCCATCTAGTTTCTTCAAAGACTCTAAAGGTCTCCGTTAGGGTTTCCCCCTTTCTCCCTTTCTTTTCTTGATCATCACAAAAGCACTCAACTATCTGATAAAGGAGGCAAGGTCCAAGGGCCTCCTAAGAGGAATTGCAGTCTCTGAATAAGAATCATTATCCCACCTATTATTCGTAGATGATATCTTTTGTAGCCTTTTTGGTTCTCAGAGGAATCTAGTTGTCTTTAAGGATATTTTAAACCTCTTCTGTAGAGCCACGGGTATGAAAATAAACATGGAAAAATCTTGTTTACTTCTTAATAATTGTGAGGAAGAAGAAGAGGCCTCCATTGTCACTAGTTTTCCCGCCCCAAGGAAACCTCTCTCTGAAGGACTCAAGTATCTGGGTTTCAACTTAAAACCATAAAATTATAGAAAAGAAGATTGGAGCTGGTTAATTAGAAAAGTTGAGGCTCTCATAGCCATCTGGGTAAATAGACTCCTCTCTAGACGAGGAAGACAAGTATTAATC
This sequence comes from Picea engelmannii, assembly GCA_009831015.1. Classification (NCBI taxonomy): domain Eukaryota; kingdom Viridiplantae; phylum Streptophyta; class Pinopsida; order Pinales; family Pinaceae; genus Picea; species Picea engelmannii. The sequence goes on along the minus strand of ML796294.1, from coordinate 121,520 downwards.
AAAGAAGTCCTAGAAGGAATTCTTGTTTACTAGAATTCAATAGTTGCAATCCCTAAGGGAGTTCTGGATCATATTCTCTTCTTAAGTTTTTGTTAGCTTTTATAGCTCGAGAGGTACTCCGCATGTTTTGTCTTGTATGTGGAAGTAGCCTTATATTTACACTTCTAGACACTTGACTTTGTAATGGGTTTTTATAAAGTTGTAATAAAGTGGTTCTTTTATTGAAGTTATTTTTTAATAAAGTGTACCTTCTAATATTAAAGTGACTTTATTTCATAAAGTGCACTTATGTTATAAATTGAAATTGTACTTTAACATTTTAAGTGATTTATTTTGGAGGGAATGAATCATTTCCCTTGATCATGTAAAGGCAAGATTAGATCTTGGCCTTTGGATTTAGGGATGGGGAAGGTGAAAAGATACTTGGAAGGTGAAAGGTCATTTTCAAATTATAAGAGAATGCATTAGGTAGTGTGGAAGACAATGATAAGAAGGGATTGATAAATTTTCGAGAGAGCTTTGAGGAGGAGAGGAAATGGCAACAAATTGGGTGCATTTCCCAAGGGATATTGGGAACTTTTCTGTTTATAATTGGATGATATTAATTTAAGAGAGGAGGCCATACTAGACGGATCCATATAGTCCGTACAATAAGGAAGAGGGCACAATTTTCAAGGTAGATCGTGGGCATGAAAATCGAGGATGTATGGAGTGATTCTTATTGTAGAAGGGCCGTACAAGAGTAGACCGTACAACTGCTGCTTGGAATGTTTTTCGAGGTGATGTACAAGAAAGGAGGGCCGTAAAACAATACATATTTGGCATATATTTCTAGGCATAAAGTTGTGGGACTATTGGGTGTTGTTAGAGGTATTCTCTTGTTGGAAATTGTAATGTTGATGATGATATAACTTTATTGAAGCTAATGAAATCTCTCTCTCTCTCTCTCTCTCTCTCTCTCTCTCTCTCTCTCTGGGTTTCCCCACATTGGGGTTTTCCCTGGCTGGTTGCCTAAATTTATGAGTATTACATGGATGTGTGATTGTTGTTCATTGTTTATTCCGCTGCAAAAGTGCTTGGCAATGTGTATTTATGCTCATAATATTTTATGAATGTGGGTTTATACATTTTAGAGTTCATAGATGGAAATTATCTCTAGGTTGCTAAATGTATGACAAAATTTAGTGCATGTTGAATTTGTCATTAAATTTCTACAATTTTCACTTTTTATGGAAGGGACAAAAGTTTCATGGAGCGCCCCCCCCCCCCTTGGTCAAATGGAACTCAATTGATGCACCTAAATAAATGGGTGGTTGGGGTCTAAAGAACATAAGAATTTTTATTTGAGCCTTAGTGGGAAGGAACCTTTGGCGTCTAACCCTCGGAAACACCCTTTGGGTAAGAGTTATGAACTCCAAGTATTTTCCTACCCTGTTTATCACTGAAAGGTTCTGAGAGCCTATGAAATATTCCAAAGGATCAATTGTTTGGAAATCTCTTGTGTAAGATTTCCCCCTTGTTGGTAACTGGACGGTATGGCACATTTGAAATGGGGAAAAGGTGAGATTGGGAGAAGACCCATGGTTGGGAGCAGTAAAACACTACAAACTCTCCTCTCCCTTACTTTTGTTCCTCAAAGACAAAAACCTTCGCTTCCTGAGCGACCTAAACATTGGTTATCCCTAGATTCGAGGGAGAATGGGATGGAAGAACGCAGACTCTATGGATCTCCCCTCAGAACTATGGGATGAATGGGACTCCTTTATCTCCCTTTTATGCAAAAAAATCATTTCCCTGGATAAAGCTTCTGAGGACTCCCTCTTCTAGTAAAAATACCCATAGAACGACTCATATTCGGTCAAGTTGGGATATAAAGCCTAGCTAGAAGAAACCTCTGTGAAAGACTCAAAATGGTGATGGAAGCCCTTTTGGAAAATCAAAGCTCCTCCGTGATGTAAATTGACGCTTTGGATATCACTAAACAATAAATTGTTGACATGGGATAAATTCCTTAGGAGAGGGTGGTGCAAACCTAGTAGATGTCCTCTGTGCAAGGAAAATCAAGAAACCATTAATCACATTTTTATCTCATGTCCCTATGCAGGAAAGGTTGTGCAGATAATAAAAGATCAGCTAAAAACCAGGGCGAATTGGGACCAGGGATATATAGAAGATTGTTTTAGATCCTAGATTCAATACATAAGCATAAACCTATATGTAGGTCTTCCATGCATCATGATCTCAAACATTTGGTGGGAAAGAAACAATGTTGTTTTTAAAGATAATATTATTCCCCCAGAAGGCTCTGCAGGAATCTTGATTAGTCAGGCTGAAGATCTCAAGACAGAGCTCAAGGAAATTAAACCTCAGTTTGTGATCCCTCCTCCCATTGATTACCCCATCCCATGGGGATTTTTCGATGGGGCTAGATAAGGACATCCTCCTTCATGCGGAATAGGGGTGGTTCTATTTATAATTCACAACCACTATATTCACATCAGATACGCGCCAGGAGGTGGAACAAACAATAGAGACAAAATGATAGCACTCTGGACTCTCCTGGAAACTACCAAAGAAAAAAATATGTCAAAGCTACAAGTGTTCGATGATTCTAAGTTGATGATCGACTGGGAAAGGGGTCTCAAAAACATCCAGAACCCCAGGTTGGCCTCACTACCAAGGGACATCAAGCTCACTTTCAGATATTTCGAATGGCTTTCCTTTCAACACATTATGAGGGAGCTAAACACAAAGCCAAATGGACTCTCAAAGCAAGCACTACAATTGCAAAAAGGAGCCTTCATATTTTACGAGTTCTTTGAAGGAATAGAAATTGAGGCAATGGAATTTCACCTCTAAATAAGTATTTTTTTCCTTTTTTGTAAGGATATAAATGTTTTTGGACAAATGGAACAATTTGTAGAAATATTTTGAAAAAGGTCTCAAAGGCTTGTTATGTAGTAGAAGATGTATAGGAAGTATAGTCATGGAAGGAAGCCTACCAAGGCTGGACATGAAAGACTATAACATGTATATTCCTTTATGAATATATTATTTTTTTTTCTTATAGAAAAAAAAAGAAAATATTTTCATTTGGTTTCATTTTATTTCAATCCTGAGTATGACAATTTTGAAAATGGGTTTCGAAATTCACCCTTGTGACTACAAGCTAGAGTTTTGAACTAGGGTTTTCCACATTCAAATACTTGATGTCACTGATAGCTGAGGTACGGATTTTCTTGTTTCATTCCTTGGACATATTACATCATTTGGAGATTAGTTTGAGTGAATTTAATTGGAGGTAACTTTGGGTTTGATGGGACATTACTCTATAGTTCAATTCTGATTAAAAGATTTATCCCGAGCATAGAAATTTTTAAAGAGAAAGATTATGTATGTGGTAGCTCACAATGATTTGAATTTTGGGTGAATTAAAGGATGAAAAATAAAAGGATTGTTACGTAGACTCATTTTTCCTTCATTATTTCCACTTTTCACAAACTGTTCCCTTAAATCCTATTCATTTATTTCATGTTTTCATTTTTATCCTATCTATGTAATTGAGTTTAAATATACACCAAAGATAGTATATTATGGGATATATAACTTATAATTTCAAAGGACAATATTTTTTAAGACATATTTCAATGATGAGATGAGGATGGATATATTGCAGGAACAATTGTTTTGATTTGATTCAAATAGAAAATAATAGAGACAATTTTGGTTGATGACTTGGTGAAATTGAAGTTTATTGATAGTGTTTGACAACACAAGTATTCCAGCAGAGGATGAACACCTTTAGTAACCACTCACATAACCAGATCAAAGATCAACACACCGATGTTTGTTGGGTATGTGTTATATTCTTTGCATGTGTGTGTGTGTGTGCACATAAGATTCTTTTGCTATTTTTAGCAGTTTTCTAAATTAATCCAAGATTAAGGGATTAGGGTTTTGGTATCTACGAAATACCTAAAAACATTGTATATATTGTATGGTGAATGGTGAAATTAGAGATAATGAATATAAGAAAGGTTTTCCCCGGTTGAGGATTTCCGGTATAAATCTCTGTGTACTATGTGTATGGGCCATTGATTAAATTCTGTTTTGCTTAAGAATCTATATGCATTGCTTTACTTCACAGGTTTAAAATTTTCATGTGGTATTAGAGATCATTTTTGGCTTCAGAGGGACGCATTTTTTGTTGATGGTTTGGCTCGGTCTTGATAGATAAGTTTTATCTTGGGTCTGCGATAAACCTAGGTTTAGTGGGAGATTTTTCAGTTGTTATTTGAGTGTAAAAAGAGGAATGACGAGCTCTTCTAGAATCGAGATAGAGAAGTTCAATGGTAAAAACTTTGAGATATGGAAGCTGAATATGGAGGACTTTCTTGTAGACAAAGAACAATGGATCACTGTGGATCCTGGTACACAGCCTACTGGCACACAGACGACTGATACACAACCTACTAGTACACAAACTACTAGTACACTACCTACTGGTATGTCGAAGGAATATTGGGAGAAGTTGGACATAAGAGCAAGGAGTACTATTTGACTCTGCTTGGAAGATTCAATGTTGTTGAATGTCTTGGGAGAATCTACAACTAAGGAACTATGGGATAAGTTAGGGAATTTGTATCAATCAAAGTACCTGGTAAACAAGTTGTTTCTTGGAAATAATCTGTATCATCTTAGGATGGAAGATGGATATTCTGTGACAGAACATATACATTCCTTTAATGCTCTGGTAAGTCAATCATATCTGTTAATATTACGATTGCAGAAGAAGATAAGTGTATTACTCTGTTATGTTCTTTTCCAGACTCTTGGGATAATCTGGTTGTAGCAATTGGTAGTACCACTCAATCTACATTGAAGTATGAGGATGTAGTTTCATCCTTGTTATTTGAAGAGATGAGGAAAAAAAGCATGGATGGTCATAACACATATGCTTTATTTGTAAGAGGTCATACCCGAATCCTGGTAAGTCTTCGGGGGGAAGATCTAAATCTACAGGTAAATCTAAGTCTCCAAGAAAATATTTGAGGAAATGTTGGAAGTGTGGCAAAACTGGGCATTATAAGAAATATTGCAAGTCTAAGAAGGTTGATAAACCAAAGGGATATGATGGTACCTCTTCCATAGAGGCGAAACCATGCGAACCATGATGTATGGTTGATCGACTCAGGTGCATCATATCATATGACTCCTCATAGGGAGTGGTTCTGTGAATATGAAAAATATGATAGTGGTGATGTATTTCTAGGAGATGAATCGACAACCAGAATCATGGGACATGGAAGGGTTAAGTTGCTGCTAAAAGATGAAAGGATTAGAACTCTCCCTGGGGTTCTACACATTCCAAAACTAGCCAGGAGCCTAATATCTGTAAGTAAGTTGGATGATGCAGGAGTGGATACTGTATTGGGAAAGGGAACTTTCAAGATGGTACGAGGGGAAATGGTGTTGATGAGGTGATTTTGGTGTGGAACTCTGTACAAGTTTTTGGGAAGAACTTATACTAATGGGTGTAACATTTCTGTTGTCCCTGAGCAGAGAAATGAAGGAGAAAACACCAATACTGTCCCTGAAAAGAAGACCATGTTGTGGCATCAAGGACTAGGGCATATTGGAGAAATGGGCCTTCGAACACTACATGGTAAAGGTATGGTTGAAGGTATGTCTAATTTCACTCAGGATTTTGATTTCTGTGAACACTGCACATATGGTAAACATAATCGAGTAAGATTCCCATCTGGTGCTACAAGAGAAAATGGGATCTTAGAGTTGATACAGAGTGATGTGTTTGGACCTATTCCTATTCCATCCCTAGGTAAATGTATGTATTATGTTTCATTCATAGATGATTTCTCAAGGAACACATGGATTTATTTTCTTAGAAAGAAATCTGAGGTATTTGATAAATTTAAAGAGTTTAAGGCCCTGGTAGAAAATAAGATAGAAAAGAAAATAAAGGTATTGAGAACAGATAATGGTGGAGAATTCCGTGGAAATGAATTCAAAGAATTCTGTAAGAAGTGTGGTATATCAAGGAAAAAGACTACTCCATACACTCCTCAACAGAATGGAGTTGCAGAAAGGATGAACATGACATTGATGGAAAAAGCAAGGAGCAGGGCTAGTGGTGCCGAGTTAGGACAAGAATTATGGGCAGAGGCAGTGGGTACAACATGTTACTTGGTCAACCGATCACCTTCATCAGCGTTGGTTGATAACACTCCACACGAGGTATGGAATGAAAAGAAACCCTCTCTTCAACATATTAGAGTGTTTGGTTGTGATGCTCATGTACATGTTCCAAAGGAAAATATGAGTAAGTTGGATAAAAAGGTTGAAAAGTGTATCTTTATTGGTTATAAAGATGGTGTGAAAGGTTATAAGATTTCGAACCTAGATACCAAGAAGATTGTTTACAGTCGAGATGTTGTTTTCAGAGAGGTAAAAGATGTTTCCAAACAATAATTCCTACCAAGGCCAGAAGAACTTGAGAAAATAGAGTTTGAGTTGGATGATGCAAAATCTGAATCATCTGAAGAAGATGAAGCAGAAGATGAAGAAGAACCTCATACCCCAGTATTGAGGAGATCAATGAGAGAAAGAAGGCAACCAGAAAGGTATATTCCAATTGATTTCCATTCCAATTTTGCTTTATCTATTACTGATGATGATCCCAGAACTGTCAAGGAAGAAATTAATTTAGAGGATAGTAAACTCTAGAATAAGGCCATGATTGAAGAAATGGATGCCTTGGATAATAATGAGGCATGGGATATAGTTGAGTTGCCAGCTGGAAGAAAATATGTTGGTAGCAAATGGTTGTTTAAGAAGAAGTTTAATGCAGAAGGAAAAGTGGAGAAATACAAAGCTCGATTAGTAGCAAAAGGTTATTCCCAGGTAGAGGGAATTGACTTTGGTGAAATTTTTTCTCCTGTTTCTAAGTTAACTTATATTAGATTTTTTTTATCTATTGTTGCTGCTTTTGATCTTGAAGTGGAATAGATGGATGTGAAGACAACATTCCTACATGGGGATCTGGAAGAAGAAATCTACATGAAGCAGCCATAAGGCTTTGTAGTGAAGGGAAAGAAAGAGTTGGTCTGTAATCTAAAGAAGTCACTATATGGTCTGAAGCAATCACCTAGGATGTGCTACCAAAAGTTTGACACATACATCCTTGGATTGGGATTTGTGAGAAGCACGACTGATCACTGTGTATATTCTAAGCAGGTTGGTAATCACTTCATTTATGTAGTGTTGTATGTTGATGACATGTTCTTGGTAGGAAATAACATGGATGTTATCAAGGAGGTGAAATCACAGCTATCCTCCAAATTTGACATGAAGGATATCGATGTTGCTAACTTCATTCAGGGAATGGAAATTAAAAGAGATCGTGAAAACATGAAACTCAGGTTGAATCAAAGAAAATATGTTGAGACGATATTGCAGAGGTTTAATATGCATGGAAGTAAATTGGTCAAGGTTCCTATTCCTATAGGTGTAAAGTTATCTGCAGATCAGTGTCCCAAGACACAAGAAGAAGAAGAGGACATGTCCCATGTTCCATATGCCAGTGTAGTTGGCAATTTGATGTATGCAATGGTCTGTACTAGACCAGACATTGCACATGTAGTGGGAGTTTTGAGCAGAAATATGTCAAAACCAGGGAAGGAGCATTAGACAACAGTAAAGAGGGTCTTCAGGTATTTGTGTGGCACTACCAATTATGGATTGTGATACCAAGGAAGACCAGGATTGGATAGAGTGGTGGAAATAAATGGCTTTGTTGATGCATACTGGGCTGGAGTTATGGATCACATAAGATCTACAAGTGGGTATGTGTTTAACCTATTTGGAGGAGAAATTAGTTGGATGAGAAAAAGACTGGCTATAGTGGCACTCTCAACTATAGAAGATGAATACATGGCAACCACTCATGCAAACAAAGAAGAAGTATGGTTATAGAGATTGTGTTCAGGTATTGGGTTGGTACAACAAGAAATGAGATTAGATTTTGACAGTCAGAGTGCAATCTTCCTGGCAAAGAACCCAACTTATCATTCAAAGACAAATCATATTGACGTTCAAGATCACTTTATGAGAGACATGGTTGAGGAAACTAAGGTGTTGCTGGAAAAGGTTGACACTTTGAAGAATGTTGCAGATTCATTGACAAAGTCTATGAGCACATAAAAGTTCTCCTGGTGTAGAGTAACAATGGGCAATGCTGCCTTGGATTGTTGACTATATAATTCTATGGACCCTTGGATACAAAGAAAACAACAAGTGGGAGAATGTTGGGTATGTGTTATATTCTTTGCATGTGTGTGTGTGTGTGCGCACGTCATATTCTTTTGCTATTTTTAGCGGTTTTCTAAATTAATCCCAGATTAAGGGATTAGGGTTTTGGTATCTACGAAATACCTAAAAAAATTGTATATATTGTATGGTGAATGGTGAAATTCGAGATAATGAACATAAGAAAGGTTTTCCCCGGTTGAGGGTTTCCGGTATAAATCTCTGTGTACTATGTGTATGAGCCATTGATTAAATTCTGTTTTGCTTAAGAATCTATATGAATTGATTTACTTCACAGGTTTAAAAATTTCAATGTTTTTATGTGGTAAAACCCCTATGGGGAGACATCCACGACCCCAACCAACGCGACCACTTGGAGCAGTTTATTAATTCAAAAGAAAAATATTACAGAGAGATTTTACAAGAGATTTTATCACAATCGATCATCGACAAATGACCCTCCATGCTCTTTAAATAGAGATCATGGACCAATCAGGTGTTAAGTCACAGATCAATGGCCGTTAAGATCGAGGAGAGTATGAACCATAAAATCACTGTATGTCGGGAACATATCGTGACTGTCAGATTTCCTAACTACAAATGCATACTAATGCATACTAAAGAAACATACTAGGAAACACACTTTTACCTAACAACACATTAGACCAGGTAGATATTAACTAATTCCTAAGTGTCTAAATATCCTAACATCCCCCCTTAAGAACAACGTGGGATATGATTGAAGGATTTACAATAGTGACATAATAGGAGAAGGAAGGAGGCATTAGATCTTATCCCCCCTTAATGACAACTTCATGAACTCCTAACATAGATTGAAGTTTGGAAAACTTCACTTCTGTAAGAGACTTTATGAAAATGTATACAACTTGATATTCTGTAGGGAAAAAGAGCACTTCAATAAATTTATCATGAATGAGCTTTCTAATGAAGTGCATGTGTAGCGCGATGTGTTTGCTATGCTGATGTTGAACTGGGTCTTTGGCGAGCTTGATGGCACTCTGATTGTTGCACTAAAGGCTGGTCATATGCTACTTCTAGAATCCAAACTTTGAAAGGATCTATCAAAGACACTAGGCTTCATGACTTGCATTTACCGCTGCTCGGTACTCTGCTTCTACTGAAGAAAGTGAAATAACTTGTTGTTTCTTATAGGCCCAAGTGACAGGTCCCGAACCAAGGCTGAAAACATAACTTGTAGTAGAATTCTGATCATTAGGGTCACCGACCTAATCTGAATCAGTGAAACCAACCAATAAAGGAGTCCCCCCTGAACTGTAATGTATCTCGAACTGAACTGTACCGCGGACATAGAAAAGTATCCTTTTAGCTAATTTCCAATGGATTTCATGGGGTGTTTACATATACTGGGAAACAAGACCAACATCAAAGGAAAGATCAATACAGGTATGAGTCAAGTATAAGAGGCTACCAACTAACTGACAGTACATGGTGGCATCAACTTCGAGAGAAGTACAGGTGGCAGTAAGCTTGACTCCAGACTGGAAGGGAGAAGGGGCTGGTTTACAATCGTCCATGTGAAAGCAACGTAGAAGGTCACAAGCATACTTAGACTGAGAAATAGAAATTAGTTCATTGGTTTGCAAAAATTGGAGGCCAAGGAAATAGTGAAAAAAGCCTAAGTCTGTCATTTCAAATTTATTCTTAAGGCTGTTTTTCACATGGTTTAAAAGTTTTGAGTCACTACCAGTAAGAATAAGGTCATCAACATAAAGGAAAAGGATTATGAGATGGATTGCTACTTTCTTGGTATAGACATTAGGATCATAATGGAATCTATAGAATCCCATGGCAATAAGAAGCTGTCCATTTTGGCATACCAAGATTGGGGAGCTTGCTTGAGACCATAAAGAGATTTCTTAAGGCGAAAAACAAGGCTAGAGTCATTCTGGACATAGCCATGAGGTTGTTCCATGTAGATTTCTTCTTACAAATATCTGTGCAAGAAGGCGGATTTAACATCCATCTGATGAACCTCCCATTTATGTGAGGCAACAAGGGAAAGAAAATTTTTGATGGAATTCATTTTGGCTACAGGGGCAAAGGTTTCATTATAGTCAATTCCTTCAACTTGGGAAAATCCTTTGGCAACAAACCGAGCCTTATGTCTTTCAACACTTCCTTCTGATGCATACTTAGATCTGTAGACCCATTTACATCTGACAAGTTTTCTTCCTTTTGGAATAGGTACAAGATCCCAAGTATTGTTTTCCATTAAAGAGCAATACTCTTCATTCATTGTTATATCCCAATCTGGATGACCCGAAGCTTTTGCAAATGTCTCTGGATCATGAGTTTCTGAAACTTGAGCCAAAAGAGAAGAGGCTCGCTAGAACTGTGAACGTGTCCGACGCTGATCTGAAGGATCACCGAGAAGATCACCAACTACTTCTCGTGTTGAATGAACCCATCTAGGAAGCAGTGGAGATGGTGTTGGTTCAGGTTCAAAGGACTCATCTAGAGGAAGGTGAGCAGGTGGAGGTGGATTTTCATCCTCATTGTCATCATCTGAAGAAGAAACCAAAATATAATAAGGCACAAATGCCAAAGATTGCTCGCAGGCCGAAGAAGGCACAACCGCCGAATTAGGTTCACATGCCAAAGAAGGCACAAACGCCGAAGTAGGCTCGTAGGACAAGATATTTTCATCAAATTTAACATCTCTTCTAATAATAATTTCATTACAATGTGGTTGAATAAGTCTATAACCTTTGACATCTTCAGAATAACCAACAAATATACACTTCTCACTTTTAGGCTGAAATTCTTTCCTTTTCTCGCCAGGAATGTTAGCCCGTGCTATACTTCCAAATACATGGAAGTGACTTACATCTAGTTTAATTTTAGTCTAAGCTTCTTCCGGTGTTGTATTTTTAAGAGACTTTGTGGGAGTGCGGTTTACTATGTAATTTTCACAGTTGATGGCTTCCACCCAATACTTTAGACTCAATCCCTTAGATTGGATCATACAATTAGCCATTTCTTTTAATGTGTGGTTCTTTCTATCAACACCACCATTTTGTTGTGGTGTATATGGAAAAATGTGTTGCATTTGGATGCCCTTTGTAGTGCAGTAACTTGTAAAATTATTTTTCACATATTCGCCTCCATTATCTATTCTTAACCTTTGAATTTGATGTCTAGATTGATTTTCTACAAGGGCCTTGTAGGCCAAAAAATTGTCAAAAACTTCACTCTTAAGTTTTAAGAAGTAAAGCCAAGTACGTATGGAAAAGTCATCAATGAAAGTTAAGAAATAATTGCACCCATAAAAAGAAGGAGAAGAAAGTGGACCACACAAATCACTGTGAACAAGCTGCAAAGGACCCGAGACGTGCTAAGAGGCACATTTGTCAAAACTATCTCGATGATGTTTGCCGAGAAAACAACCGACACAAACACCATGTCTGCATGAAACAAGAGGAAGACCAGTCACCATATGTTGATTACATAGTTGCTGCAATGAGCGATAGTTTAGATGACCAAACCACTCATGCCAAAGTTTGCTCAAGTCATCGCTATGAGAAACGAAAACTGATGAAAAAGATGATGACCCAAAGTTGTCAAACTTGTACAACCTGGTAATATCATCAGCAATTCCAGTTGCAAGAATATTCTTAGTATATTTTAGATACTTGATTACAACTTGGCGAGGTGAAAACTCTATGGTCTTACCTTCACCTAAATGAGTGATTTGATATACTGATAGAAGGTTACAAGAAAGACTTGGAACACATAATACATCATTGAAATGACCATTTTCTACTTGAACTGTTCCATATCCTTCAACACTGAGAGATCTATCATCACCAACAAATATTTTCTTGGTGTTACATTCATTTAGAGCAGAAAATATGTCTCTATCCTTAGCCATATGAAGATGCTCCAGAATCAATAAGCCACTCATTAGAAGTCGAAGTAGAAGTTGTATTGAAGGAGAAACTAGAAGCTGAAAGTGCATGTCCATGAGAAGAAGAAGAAGAAGTAGAATCAATATTGATGTTGTGCTTCTTCATCACTGCTTCTAAAGATGCCATCTTCTTGAAACATTTGGACTCATCATGACCATATTTATCACAAAAGTTGCAATGTCTATCAGTCTTCTTATTTTTATATTTTTCTCCTTTGTCTTCATTAGGAGCGGAAGCTGTTTGAGTGGGTTTGAGACCCTTATATTGCTTGTTGCTATGGCGAGGATGTTGCTTCTTGGGATTCTTGGGTTTATCTTTCTGATGGACAACTAAGGCTTTGTTGGAGGTACCTGTAGTGTTGATCACTCCAAGTTGTACTAGATTATATTGCTCTCTAATCAAAGCATCACAAAATTTCTCAAGACTGGGTTTTTGATAAGCTATCCCTAAAGCCTCTTGCATGACATAAAAGGTAGATACAAACACAAAATATGCACTACCTAGATTAGAAAGAACAAGATAGATGCAATGATCTTTGTCTATATTTATCTTACATTCTTCACATAAAATTCTGAGTGTTTTAAACTTAGATAGATAGTCTTCAATGCAAGAAAAATCACTTGGACTTAAAGTTAGTACTTGATTTTCTAACTGTTGTGCTCGAATAATATTGTGTTTACCAAACACAGATTCAATCTTTTCCCAAGCTTCTTTGGGTTTATCAATTGATTGAAGGTGGAACCTTAAATTAGAAGAGATGGACATTCTGATTAATCCACGTGCTTCATCATTCCTATTATTTCTGATCAACATCAGTGGGTGTTGTTTACTTTCCCAAGGTAATCTAGTACAAGCTTTTACTTCTTAACAAATCCTCCATATGAGTTTTCCATTGGAAGTAGTTAGTGCTGGTAAGTAAGAGATTACTTGTAGAATCCATATTAAATATATAGATAATATGGATTTCAAAAATGAAACTGATGATCTGAATGGAAAGATCTCGAAAAGTTATGCAGTTTAAAAAAAAACGACACTTAAAACAGACTTCGAATGTGAGAGTTATGCCCTTTTAAAAAAGACATAAACGATAACCGAAGGACCACGTGGTGGTGTAAGTTGCTTTATGAAGTGACCCACTTTTATAAAGAGAAGTGGGGATCACTTTTACAATGAAGTTACTTCATGCAAAATAAATAACTCTAAAATAAAATATTAAAGCTACTTATAGTGATTCACTTTTATACTTGAAGTGAAATACACTTTACAATTTTAGCATGAACTTTTTCAAAAAAAGTAACAAAAGAGAGACTTGAACTCAAGACCTCTTACTTAATAAGACAAATTTTAACCAAATGGGCTAACAAAACATATTGTATTGTTTCACAAGAGGATTGTGGGTATTGTTGTTATTGTTGACGGCCTTGGAGAACGTGCTAAAAAAAACTCTTTTCACACAAGAAAAAAATTTCGCTTCTCGATGACAACAAGGGTTAGATCTTAGTTAGATTGCTCGAAAGATGCACCTTTTCCTATCTATTTCTGATTTTACGAGATCGCACAGGGCGTGGGAAAAACAACATGCGCATATCTAAAAGATTAACAGCTCAGAAACAAATAATATAAAATCGAAATAAAACCAAAATAATATTTTTCAAAAATTAAAAAAATGCATATTCAAGCTTTATACCTCTGAATTTGACTGTAATGGCCATATCTTGGGAAAAAAAAAACCTTTTCGAGTGAAACAAAAAGTGTTCTAGACTGAAACAAGTTCTCTAGATGTAATGGAATAGTCCTCTTGACCCATAAATATATGGGAATGATAGAAAGTGGAGATGAGGAAACTCAGCTTCACAATATCGATCTACAACCAGAGCAGGTCTTCAAATAGGCTCTGATACCATGTTCGAAAACACATGTATTCCAACAGAGGAAGAACACCTTCAGTAACCACTCACATAACCAAATCAAATATCAACACACCGATGTTTTGACATGGTAAAAACCCTACGGGGAAACATCCACGACCCCAACCAACGTGACCACTTGAAGCAGTTTATTAATGCATAAAAAAATATTACAGAGAGATTTTACAAGAGAGTTTCTCACAATCGATCATCAAAAAATGACCATCCATGCTCTTTAAATAGATATCATGGACCAATCGGGTGTTAACCCACAAATCAATGGTCGTTAAGATTGAGGAGAGTATGAACCGCCAGATCACTCTATGTCGGGAACATATCGTGCCCGTCAGATTTCCTAACTACAAATGCATACTAATTCATACTAAAGAAACACACTAGGAAACACACTTTTACTTAACGACACATTAGACCAGGTAGATATTAACTAACTCCTAAATGTCTAAATATCCTAACAGAAAGGAAGTCATACATTTATTATATAGATACAATTTCGTTCATCAATCTCACTTTTCATAAGTTATTTCCTAAAGTCCCTATCATCAATTTCCTTTCTCCATTTTGTTTTGTCTATATAATAATGACACACATAGAAAAATACACAGTTTAATGTGGTAAACATGATAAATAACAAAGCTAAAAGATGTAAAAATATTTGCAAATCATTCTAGTTGATTAGTAAACACTTGTAGACATATCTTGAAGAAAATATCAGCATACTTCTATTTGAAAGTAACAATCAACATATATGGATTGAAATTTTGTATACCATTGATTGAATGTGGTTAATGGATGATATATTTCTTTCCTTGATTCACTTTATTCCATTTTCACTCCCCATTTGCGTTGTATGGTTGTGTAATGTCAGAGCTAGTTTAATCATTTTGAAAAATTGTATTAGATGTCTTATCTTACTGTTTTTTTATACTTGTGCTAATTGTATTATCATGGTTTTATATGAGTTTCTTCAGGAGGGGTAGAAGTAGTGGAGGAAATGAGGGAAACAAAGGAAGAAGAGGCTGATGGCCTAACACCTTTTCATAGCCTAAGGGGCATAAACAATTGAGGTTTTATATTCATTTTGATGATGAATCTAATGAGTTCTATAAGTTCATCCAAACAGGTCACTTGAACCTTGGTGGTATACAAGCCTTTCCGCAATCCCAAACAACCCCTAATGCTATCTTACAACCTTATCCTAGTATTGTAAACATCCTCGAGTCTCCTGTGCAACATAACATTAATCGATGGGGTAATGTTTCTACCAATCCTTCTTCTGGTGCCAATCAGTGGCCTATGCCTCTCCCTCCTCCACCTATTCATACTATTGTTTCTAGTGCCTAAATTCCTTTACCTCTAGTTCAACTAATGCTACTTGTTCACACAAATGCTACACATGAATCCATGCTTCCTCCTCCTCCTCCTACTCTGAAGGATCATAAAAACAAACCACTTTTCTTTCAGATTGACAAGGTAAGCAACATGTTACTTCAACCAACACTTCCATATCCTATTCCTCCACTCATTCAAATATTAAATCAACAAGTAGTGGGAAGATAAGCTTACATGAAGAGCATCCTGAAATTTCCCAACTGGAAGAGAAGAAGTCCCAATAAGAGGAATTTATTAAAGAAAGAGATGTGTTTTTCATGAAGATTTTTCTTGAATTGTTTTAATTATGTTTATACAGATTTTGAATATGACTCTTTTTAAGGATAGATGATAGAACCATGATATTTATTTTTGAAACTTTTTAAATATCGTTTTATTTTTATTGGAGACACAAGTGTTTTATGTCATGATGTTTAAGATGCATGTTTTGGTATGTTATATGATTATGATATATTTTATATTTGATTGAATATATGATGGAGTGACGAGGAAAATCTATTTATGATTTTTGAAATAAAGTATGCATATAGAAGGGGACCCAATCTATTTGGTTATTATTTATTTATTAATTATCCTTATCAATAAAGTTTTTGTCCTATTTATTTAACTAAAGTTATTTAAATTTAGTAACTAAAAGTAGTTCAACTACTTGAGGAAATGCCTTTTAGAGAATAAAGGGAATAACCAAAGAAAAATAAGACATGAGGAATCAGAGAGAAACACTTTTGATAAGGTTTTATCTTGTTTCATATTGAGATTTCTAAATTTCATCCTTCCATTTTCTGAGTTTCTTAAAAAGGGTAAATCCTCTTGTTGATAACAAGATCTTTCTAAAGGTGGAAAAGAAGAAAGGACTAAGAAAAATTGACATTTGAAATGATTCAAAAGGTTATTCATTTCTCTTGATAGTCTGTGTAGTTTAATTATAATTTATGAATTAAGTTTTAGGTCTGATTAAGATTATTTTGCAGAGTCAAGACTTGGTGGGATTGTGACTTGGTCAATCCAGTGTATATAGTCTTGGTCATTTTCTTTTAGACACCAATTGTCTATGTATGATGTTCAATTCCATCTTATAATTCTAATTTTGATCTTGGTCCTCACCCTCGCAGGGGTTTAAAAAGAGGTATTGTTGCTCTAACTCAGAAAATCTTATATCAATAAAATATGTTTTTTCTCAATTGAGACTTTTGTATTTCTGATTTTAAGATTGTTATATTCTTTACTTCATTCATTCTAATTCTTGTAATCATTTACATACAAAATTTTTGTATTTTTTTAAGCTGAAACACAACTTTAAAAAATAACATTAGGTCCAAAAACATATTTCTAGAGGGTTGATTGATATTTCTGCAAGGCTATAAACCCAAGGTAACATTCCTGCCTGTCTTACCTTAGCCTAGTAATATTTAAAAATGATTGAGTGGGGAATTTGCATTCCTCACCTCAATAGTGACCACATCCATTAGAAAGGATTTTAAATCTCTCTAAAGAATAACAACTATGTCTCAATGTCAATGATTGTGGAAAATTATTTGGATGCCTATCCCCACAATTCTAACCTACTAAAAGATTATTTTTGGTTCTCAAATCGGGAATTTAGTTGGTTAAATTTAATTAGATGATCAGAATCAAATAATTTAATATAATTCATGCCTAAAAGAAAACATAATAAGTGATTTTGGTGGTGGGACATTGATCACTACAAAAGATTAAATTTTGGAGGAAAACCGATCACAATATTTCAAGTATGGAACACCATTATTAATTTTCTTTGATTTGTCGAATGAAAAGAAACACATCAAAATATTGTCTCTAAATTATCCCATGTTCTCCAAAATCATGTACGTGCAACTTTTGCATGTCCACCAAACACTTCATGTTTTCTCATCTTCATTTCAATCCTCTACTACCAATTTCCAAGTGTTGTCAAATCTCAAATTAGTCCACATTGTGAATTTTCAAATGTAGAGAATAAATCCACATGTAGTTTCAAAGTTTATAACGAAAGTCAAAACTTAACAAAGAAATAATATATGAAAGACTTATTTGCACTTGCAATACAAGATATATGATGAGATCAATGCCTTCATTCATGAGAGCTAAAACTTTCTCCCAACAAATGAGAACTTTCTAACTAGGATTTCCTTACTAAGACTTCCTAACTCCCAATTACAATGTAACTGAAATCGCAACCCACTAAATGAAATAATAAAATGAAAAATCACATAATAATAATAATAGGACTTCCATAAATAACATGTTTAATTATTTTAAAATAAAACAAATTATCAAAGTGCAAACCATTAAAAATAAGCACTTTTTTTTTAGCGATGCTAACATGCACATACATTCTTCCACAATCACATGTTAATTAATTTAAAATAAAGTATGTCATCAAAGATAAAACCATTAAAAATACTCTTTTATTCAACAAAGCTTCCAAAACACATATACATTCTTTCATACAAAAATTAGTATTTACTTTGATTTTACAATAAATTATCATGTGTTAATACATCTTAAATTTTTTCATTGGAATACAATCAATTAGGATGATTTAAGAAAAACATATATCGAAGTATGTGTCTTTATGTGACCTAAGAATATGTCTTAACTTGCACTACAAGGAAGACACCTTTTTGCAGATATTTTTACAGAATCTCCTTGAAAAATCTATCCCTTCTTTGTTTATAGTGAAGGTTGTTAGTGAAGGCATGCAGTTGGAGGTTTTGTGGATTGGTGCACCTTTAAGGTACATACACACTGACGTGCACATAAAAAATAAAACACTCGTGCTTCAATGTTCAAAATCACCATCATACATTAAAATAAAAATAACACACAACGAATAAAGCACATCAGTGACATTGAACTTTATGCACTGGTGCACATCTCTGTCATTAGGCACACTCTGGTAGGGTAGATAAACAAATTAAAAAATGATTTTCATTGTTACATTTTATCTCATGCTTCCAAACTCTCAATAAATAATCGATATTCACCCTCCTTCCAAAGACGCCCCATTTTCGGTGCTCTACAACGACTTTGATAGCTCCATTGGTAGATTCCACACATTTCCAAATTTTGGAAAATTACCACAAATTTTCATTTCCTCTCAACAGTGGGACTATGCCTCCTCGGGACATAAGATACCAAGTAAATTGTTTATTACCTTTGTATTTGCATTTTCTTCCAATTAAAATTTGAAATTAGCTTGAAATTTGGCATTTTTTTCAATTTTTTTTCAATTTCGCGTGATGCACCTGAATTCTTTGACTAAACCCAAAGTGGTGCATCATGCGTTAAATTCATAGTAAGAACCTTCCTTGGTGCATCTATTATAAACTTATGCACCAATGTCATTCAAGGATGAGCATCGTGATAAATTAAAAAATAAAGCGATGTGTCCTTTGGAGCTCTGCACAATTGACATGTAATTGGTTTCACTCCGCACCGATACATTTCACTTAATTAAGCACAACACTAACCTAATGATATATAAAATTTAACGTAGCGCTGTAAACATTTTAACCAAATGCATTGGTTCTGTTTACTGAGCCGCATCGAGACAAATATTGACTGACTTGGCATAGTGGGGTGTCTCATTGGACACCCTATTCTCGATGATCTATCCTTTACAATGCATCGCTGAAAAAAACATAGATGCTCCAATATCATAGTAGCACCATTGTTTTAATAGTAACACATCATACCGCTTCAGTTGCGATAAATAAATTTAATCTAGCGGTGCCCATATGTCTAACAAACACATCAGTGCTATAAAGAGAATGACATTGGGATGAATTTTTCATAATCTATCATCATGATACGTCTTATTCGATGCACCACTAAAATACGTGGTGGTGCAACAATAAGTTTGGAGCGCTGGTGCATAAACACTAAAAGTATGCATCGCGATAGGTTTTGAAAAATAACCATCGTGATTCCTCTTCTGTGAGGCCCTGTTTCTAGTGCATTAGTAAGAAAACACACCTCTAGACATCATGGTGGTGCTTTGGTAAAACTAGCACACTGGTGATTTCAGTTTATCAAAGTGCACTGGTAATTTTTCCCGCCATAAATTTTAGCGTTGCGGTGCATCTTTGTTAATGAAATGAACCGGTGCAGTTAAAATAACTGCTCTAACAAAATATTATACGATTTCGCATGCTGAGGTATTTCATTGGATGCCTCGTTACTGGTTCTCTATATAATCCAACATATCACGAAATGTAATGTTGATGTTGCAATAACATGGTAGCATAAGTGCGTTCATATTAACACATCACACCGCTTAAGTTTCAATGAAGCAATTTAACCTAGCCGTTCCTTTATATAGAAAAAATGCATTGGTGTTGTAAAGAGCACGACACTGAGACGACTATTTCATAATTTAATGGTATGGTGCATCTTATGGGATGCACTGCTAAAATACGTGGTGGTGTGACAATAAACATGGTGCACCAGTGCATGTTAATAACAACACCTCATGGCGGTGTTTTTTGTTTGATATAGAGCATCGTTGACGGGGCGTAGGTTCTATTTTATGCACACCAATTACTTTTTTAGATGTTTTTGCAAAAAAAATAAAAATCAATTTTAGTTTTTTTAAAATACAAGTTATTTATATATGTGTTTGTTTTATAATTTCAATTTATTTTGTCTATATATATGTACCTAACAATATTTGTATGTGAATAAAATATGATGACGATGAGAGGAGGAGAAACATCAACAATAACAGGTCGAGATACACCCATTTGTGCATGAGTGGGAGGCCAAGAAGAGGGAGAGGGAGTTGTTCCCTCGCCCTATTTCACAACTGACACATTCCCTTTTGATGGGTGTTGGTCTCCTCAAGTTTTATAAGGAGGGTACATCCCTCAAGGGGAACTCTTTGTTGTTACAACAATTGACCTGTCGTTGGGATCATGGGTGACAACGGTTTAGGGTCAATCCCTATTTGTGGTATCATCCCACAGAGGAGGATATTTATTTCATCACTGGGTTGTCTAGGAGGGGGGATGATTTTCCACGGTTCCCTAAGATACAACATGGTATTGCAGGGGAGACCCATCTAGCATATGTGAATAGATATGTCCATCTGGAGGTTCATTTCTCTTTGTAGTTCCAAGTGCCTGGTGGTCAGCTGCGGATACATTCATTTGGTAGAGAGGAGGTTGGTTGCATGTATCTTATTCTCTCAAAACTATCACAATATAGCTTTGATGGGTAGCACATTAGTTTCTCTTTGTTGTATTATGTAGATAGTTTAGTGCAGAGGCCCCAATTGATTAGGTGGTCAAATATTTTTTTGAGACAATTTTGTTTTGCATTAGATCACTGTCGCACTGTTTTACATGGGACAAGATTCTTCCCATTTGCATCAGAGTTATTTACACTATGTTTTGGGAGGGTTCATGCCATTCGACCAATATTACCTCACTTTCTTTCTATGCCTATTCTTGATGCACGTATGTGCATGTGGAGGAAGTTGTTTCCCAAGAAGGGTCAACTCGAGTTTCCCATTACTCTTATCAGTAGGGATGCATGTGATTAATTGGCTAGAGAGGAAAATCATGTCCTCAATATTTTATAGTACATGTACATGGGGATGGATTGGAGATGATGTCCAAACATTTGATTTATAGTAGTCGAGCCATCAGATGAAAGAGGTAATATTATCATTATGTTTTGATAAATCTAGTTGCATATTTTTATGTCTTATTTAATGCACATGTAATTTATTGGAACATTTTGTTTCAATTATCTTATTATTATTATTATCTATTGTTGTGCAGATATTGGCACATATGTTGGGGATGAGCCTCCCTAAAAAGATGAGGTGATGGAAGAGGCATAGGACCAACCTCCAATACATAGACCCCACATGCCACACAACATGGATCAGAGAGTCTGGATATAGGTCTCAGATCAACTATGTGGTGTCATCACTAGTCAGGGAGTGGTACCTACACCAGTTAGAGGCATATTGCAGGTACATGATCTCTCTATGATATGGATGCGTCTGCCTTGTGACATGATGTTGTAGATGCATCATCATATTGTTGGTGCTTTCAAACTCATTGAGAGTTTGAGGGGTCCTTCTCATGATCCTAATCCATCTATCCCATCAACAAAATTATCCACATCCTCTACTCCACCACATGATCCTCCTCCTCCCCTTCCTGCTTCTCCTCTACATGATTTCACTGCACAATCCACTGATCCTCTTGCTTCCCCTCCACATCTATTTGAACCTGCATCCATGTCCAATCCTCCTCCTCCTCCTCCTCTTCCTCCCCCTCCTATTGTTGCTTCCCATCCACATGTGTCTGAAGTTGCATCCACGTATGATCCTCCTCCTTCTCCTCCACACACGTCACCATATTCCATTGATCCTCCTCCTCCTCCTTCACTTGTGTCACCATCCACTGATCCTTTTCCTTCTCCTACATGTGTCATCATCCACTGATCCCCCTCCTCCTCCTCCTCCACATGTGTCACAATATTTTGATTCTTTGGACACTATGTTCACATCGAATACTGCTGCACATGTTAATGATATTGATAGAGAGACATTTGATAGTGTACTTTTGTCGACATTTATTTCTAACATATTTGGTATTGATAGAGGCTTTACCTATGGTAATAGAGACATTTTTACATCTCGCTCTGGTGGTGGACCTATCTAGTAGTGGTATTGATTGACATGTATATTGATTGTTTTATATTTGACTTGAGATGTATATATGACATGTTTATTGTAGATTTTTTTGAGATGTATGTTCGACATGTGTATTCATATGTATATTGCTCATGTATATTATATTTTTCATATAATGTTGTGGTTGTTGTTGTTTGATTTATAAAATGTATTATGAGTATGTTAATGATTAACATTGTTAATTATTTCTCTGGTTTAAAATTAAATTTAAGATGTTTCACCCATTTAAATTTACAGTTGCCATATAATGTTTAACTTCACTTTTATGAAATTGTTTAATTTGGATTGGGAATGCAAAAAGTTATAACCATTAATGTCATATAATGTTTAAATGTTCTTCAAGGTGAATTGTTTGTTGTCCAAAAAGATACATTATCTTGATTAAACATGTTTAGAAACAAAAATACTTAAATATGATGAGTGAAATGATTGTGATTTGAATAATTGTATCTTTTTCATATATTATAATAATAACATTATAACATAATTATTCACTAATAATGATGATGATGTTATTTTTTAAATTTTTATTATTCAAAGATTACAAGACAAAGTTACAATATAACTGTTTACTAAAATCACAAATATTATACTTCATTAATATTTATTTTTTCCAAATATTTTATTAATTTATATTATCCAACTATTATAATATATGAAATTTATTCAATTAAATTTAAAATACTAAATATACAAAACAATAATACATTTTGATCTACATACTTTCGATGAAACAGTTTCACAATTTTTTACTCTAATACTAAATTTATGAATATTCTATTAAAAAGAATATCACCAAACATTTTATAATTAATATTTTAAGAATTATTAAAATTGACAAAAGTTTCTATACTTTTAGATAAGTATGGATCATTGAAATTTTCCTTAATTTTGACTACGCTCTAGAAAAATACTCTTTTAGAATTTCCATGACCTTCCTATATTGACACTTATTTTAAGGAGAATGTAAAAAGAATGATTAATATAAGTTTACATGATTATAAAACTAAAGGAGAAAAAGACTCTTTTAGGATTTCCATGTCCTTCCTATATTGACACTTATTTCAAGGAGAATGTCAAAATAATGATTAATATACATTTATATGATTATAAAACTAAAGGATGGAGTGGAATAGGTGAAGGCCATGATGGTTGCACTAGTTAAGGTTGGGAATGCCATCAAATTTGGTAATGCCAACACCACAAGTGTGATTCTAGAACTCATATATATTGCACGAAGTTATTTTTTTGAAATTGTCCTTAGAAGTTTCATCAAAGTAAGTACATATTTATTTGAATTTTTATTTTTTCAAACAATACAAAAATTGAGGTTTGATTTTTTAATATCTTCATTTTTTTGTTAAATAAAATATAATTTAAAACAAATATTTACTATTGTATGTCACCAACTTTTTGATATCTCAATTAATGTTTATTAATTCAAATGTTAACATAAACATTTGTTAATACAATACAACATAAATTTTCTATAATAAACAATAAATGTGACAATTAAAATATGTCAAAACCACATCTTATGCTTGTACTATTTAATGTATTTTCAATATGGTGGTTGTAAATGGTTGTTAACTTTTCATATCCAACATAATTATAAAATGAAGAAAAAAAACATAATTGGCCATTATGGATACCCATAATAAAATGACACATCCACAATATAAATGCTAAAATAAAGCATTTACAAATCAATCTTCGTTGATATCACCCTGATTATATTCCTTGCTTGGAATTGTAACATGGTTGTTCTCAAAAATATGTTTATATCTTGGATCATGTCTCAGTACTAACCACCAATCCCCATCCAACACATCTGGGTAAAATAACACTTGGTTGCAATGTTCTGGGAAAACATAAAGCTCCTTAGTTTCAACCCACATTTTTTTAGAGTTAATACATATTATCCCACTATCATGATCTTCCTTTACATTTCTACGGTTGAAGGTATCCCACCACTTGCAACAAAAAATAACACATTGAAACGATGATAAGTCCACTTGCATGATCTCTTGCATATTTCCAATGTAACCTAACTTTCCTTCTATTAGGTTTTGATCACTATGGCTAGCACGACTAGATTGGTCGAACTCGACCTCCACTCCACAATCTTGTGTGATGTGTCCATTATTATCATACTTAGTGAAAAAATGATGTCCATATTCCCACATATATGGGAATAAATGCACCTATAAAAATGCGAACAAAGAATGGTGTCATATGTTTAATAACTGAAGCATTAATAAAAACATAATACATGTTACAATTAAAATGTGCAATATTATAAATAGAAATTGGTACTCAGAGAGGTTATTACAGAGTTGTTCAAGTCGATCCCTATGTTTAGTGCATCTAGATCCTTTCCACGCGGGTTACAATTGAACACCACATATTTCTCTTATATTCAATCAACCACCCAACTGTTGGGACATAGTTTTGGCATATTTTCTTTTAAATTATCAGGATAAGACATGCTTCTACCATTCAAACGTTCGAATGATTTTCTGTCATTGTCCCATTTCGTTCTTTTCTCTTCATACAACAAAACCCATGGTCACATTGTCTCCACGTTGTAAAAAATGAATTTATTGATGACATCCATTTCTAAATTCACTGATGTATACAAAAATTCAAAATGAATAGCATGAGATCAAACATATATTATGAACTTAAAAAATGAAATTATTGATGTCATTAATTTCTAAATTTGTTGATGTATACACAAATTCAAAACAAATAGCATGGGATGAAACATATATTATCAAATTTGATGTAAACACTTTCTCTGTACTAAATTGACAAAATATAATTGACTTACTCTGTATCAATCACCTTTTTCTGTTTGTTTGGAGAATACCCCCTTCCCTTTTGTCATCATCTTGATGGTCGTCCCAAATGAATTCCCCTACTGTGTCATCAATTTTCTTGATGTACTCACTAGAATAATATAATGAATCATATACTATGTACCCCTTTTCCATAAATACCTATGTTTTTTCCATTTTTTGAACAAACCCATTCAATTTTGCACGTACCTCTATAAGAAGAACATCCAATGACATGAGAGCACCTCAACTAATTCAACGTCATCATGTAGGTGAATTAGAATATGGACTTGCAAGTCCATAAAAATGTGGGAAATTCCTTCTCAAACATACAAACAATCTCAACTATCTCTCAATGCCACCGTGGAATGCTAGCCATATGAATCTCATTTGATGTGATCCAATGTACAAATGTAGATAATTTCGATATAGCACGTCGCAGGTCCTGGGAGAAGTCATGGTTCACACAACCATGCATGAGCAAAGGATAATGACACTGGAAAATAGACACACACATATTTTAGAAAATATACTTCCACACTAAACCTACTAGAAGAGAGGAAGACAACTTTAAACAAGAAAGTAAATGACAAAGCAATGACATAGTACACAAATATTTTACCGTGGGAACCCAAACAGGAAAATCAACATTCCTTGAGTGTCTTTCTCTCTTGTTGTATTATTCATTTAGAATAAATGGTTACATGACTAACCTTGGTCTATACCTAAGACACAATCATCATCATACCCTCTTGCTTTACACAATAACAACTCTGCAACCAATTCAAATTACATCTATACGACCAACAAACTACTGCTAAATATTAGTAGGAACATCCTAGATTGATCTAAAGAGTAGTTTTTACAATATTACAACACACCTTATTTATAATATTTACACTAGGAAAACCCCTAGAGAATGACGCCCAAAAATGGTTATATATCCATGCAGATCATTGGCTACAAATCCCACATCTCTTAGGATTCTTTTACAATCGACTACTAGTCAGATTACCAGTCGACTACTAGTCGACCTCCACTCAGACTTCAGTCAATTACCACACGACCTCCTGACGACCTTTTGTTGGTTGACCTCTTGACTTGATGCCAATCAATTTGAATTCAACTTTCCTAGTTTATCACTTTGACCTTCGAATTTCACCGCAAAGAATATAACAACCCAACATTCTCCCACTTGGTGTATTCTTTTCTAAAACAAGAGAACCTAAAATTTTGTTCACACACCCAGGGAAGAAATTTCCATTTCCTCTTTGCAACAAGAGAACATCACAACACTCACAGACTTCGTTATAGAGTTTGATATGTTTCCTAATGTGTCTACTTTCTCTAACAACAACTTGTTTCTTTCCACCATGTCTCTCACAAAATGGTATTTTGCATCAATATCCTTAGCCTTGAAATGATAAGTCGGTTTCTTTAATAGAAATTTTTTGATCTAATTGTCATAATTTGTCTTCATATCTCTTTTCTCAAACCTGATACTTGAATACAACCATTGAAACCATATTTCTTCTTTTCTTCCATGTAATCAACTTCTGTTGTTGACAAAGATACGACCACCTATCGCTTACTCATCCAATTGATTTCTCCACTGAAAATATTGAACACATATCTAGTGTTCGACCTTCATCGATTCAGATCTCCATGAGCCTAGTCAACATCAACAAATCCATGTACATCTACTTCACTTCCAATTCCAAGTTTCTCTTGGTAGCATAGAGCATAATCTTTTATGCCACACAAATACCTAAATACTCTCTTAATAATTTTCTAGTGATATTTTCTAGGATTCGACATGTATCTTATCAACACTCCCACTACATGGGAAATGTCTGGCCGAGTGCAGACCATCACATACATCAGAATACCAACAAAACTTTCATAGGGAACACATGCCATGTTCTCTATTTCTTCCCGTGTCTTCGGACGTTGTTCAACAATTAGCCTTTCTCCCACAGGAATTGACACCTTTACAGGTTTGCAATCCTGCATGTTGAAACATTTCAATATTGTTTGAATATATTTCCTTTGGTTCAACCACAACTTTCTAACTTCTTGATCTCTCTTTATCTCCATTCTTAGAATGAAGTTCGATGCACCAAGATCCTTCATGTTGAACTTGGAGGATAAATACTTATTCACCTCCTTTATCATGTCCATGTTGTTTTTTATCATCAACATGTCATTTCCATAGAATGCTACATATATGAAACACCCACCTTCTTCCTTGGAATGTAAACAGTGATAAAATTTACTTATCAGAAATCCAAAACTAAGGATGTATGTGTCAAACTTTTGGTATCACATCCTTGGCGATTTCTTTAGACCATAAAGGGATATTTTCAATTTTTACACTAGATATTTCTTTCCCTTTACTGCAAATCCTTTAGGTTATTTCATGTAGATTGTTTTTCCAGGTCACCATGTAGGAACAATGTATTCACATCCATTTGATCTATTTTGAGATAAAATGTTGTAGCCAGAGACATTAGTACTCTAATAGAAGTTAATTTTTCAACAGGGAAAAAAATATCACTAAAGTCGATTCCTTTGACTTGGGAATATCATTTTTCTACCAGTCGAGCTTTGAATTTCTTGACTTGACTTTCCATTTTCATATTTTTCTTGAATACCCATTTTCTACCGATGAGATTTCTTCCACTAGGTAATTCGACCAAATCCCATGTCTCATTCTTTTGCAATGATTCCATTTCTTTGACCATGGTGTCCTTCCAGAGTCTACCCTATTTTGAGTGGACTTCCTCCCTGACCAACTTGGGCTCCTCATGAATGGTGATTAACACAAATGCATAACAAAAATTGGGTATAAAATACCTTTCAACTAGTTTTATTACTCGCTCTGACCTCCTTACAATTAGGGTAAACTATTCCACCTCTTCATCTGATTCAATTTACTCATCTGAATCATCTTCTTCGTTCCTCAGTTCAAACCTCACCTTCTCTGGGTTTTTATCTATTTGAACCACTTCATACTCATACTTACCTAGGACTTGTCTAAATACCACATCTCGACTCTACACTATTCTCCATGATGTAGAATCCCAAATCTTATATCCTTTCATTCCTTCTTTGGGAACATGCACAAATACATCATAACCAAATACTTTGAGATGTGAAAGTGAAGTATTATTTTGAACCATACCTCATGTGGAGTCATGCCGATTAGTGCTGATGAAGGAGACATATTCACTTGATATTTTGTAGTGTCAACTGTTTCTACCCAGAATTCTTGTGCGAGCCCAACACCATTGAGCATGCTCCTTTCCTTGTCCATCAATGTTTTGTTCATTCTTTTAGCAAATCCATTTTTCTCTAGGGTATATGGTGTGTTATTTTGGCATGCTATGCCACATTGCTCAAAATCCTTTCCACATAATTCACCACCATTGTCAATTATCAACACATTGATCTTCTTATCTATCTAGTGTTCCATAAGATATTTAAACTCTTTGGATTTCTCGAAGACCTTTGATTTCATCCTCAAGAAATATATCCATGTATTTATGGAAAAATCATCTATGAAGGAGACATAATACATGTATCCACCAAGTGAAGGGACTATTATAGGCCCACACACATCACTATGAACCAATTTTAGAATCCCCTTTTCCCTTATCGTTATAGATGATAACCTAACGTGATTTTGTTTTCCATATATGAAATGTTCACAAAAATTGACTTTTCAATTACATTTAGGAAGACCTTTGAAAATACATATGCATAGATCAAAGTCCTTTTTCTCCAATTTGTCCCATCATTTCATGCCATAACATGGTTGGTTCAACTTGACAAGTCGGTTTGAATCATGACTCGAGTCGTTTTGAAGTCAAGTAGACTTCGGGAGAAACAATGTTGTTACATACAATCAAACCAACATTCCCTAACAACTTGTATAGGGTTCTAATCCGAACTCCTTTCATTAAGACCATCACACAGTTGACCATTTTGTGCGTATCCTTTCAAAATAGAGTGTGCACTCTTGCATCACTCATCTTGTTGATAGATATTAGGTTTATGGCCAAACCAAGAATATGTAGCACACCTCGAAGGGTTCTACTCCTCCCATCCTGCAGTATCATTCTGACTCTTCCCCGTCCAATAATTGTGGTTGTCAAGTCATCCCACAAGAACACATCTCCTCCTTCATATCTCTCATATTTGCAGAACCATTGTCTGTGAAGTGTCTGTTGATGCTTAAAATCACAATGATGAATACTATGATCACAAAAGATTTCCAAGCTTTATTATATATCTATATTAATAATAAACTAGTAGGTGGGACCCCCTTGTAGACTTATGACACTATGGTGGATAAGAAACGCTTCTATTTTGTTTTCTTATGTGATGGTACCAGCCTAGTCTTCTACAGTTCATTTGTTTTAGATCATGGTTTAGAATGTTATAGTGATATATGTTGGTTGGATGATTAAAACATGGCACTAAATGGCTTCAATGAGCACTCACAAAATATGTTAACACTACCCCGTAGATGGAAGAATTATTATCAATTTTGGCTTTGATATTGCATTGAACATGGCATTAAATGGTTTAAATGGTCTTGATAGAGGATAATAATGGAGTTTTTTTTTGAATAAAAGAACCATACTTGAGTTCTAATGCTATATTATCATGACAAAGCATGGGTTCTCTAGACCTTTGCTACTATGGTTATGCGCCTTGTTCAAATTTGATATATGGTTTCACATTGGGTTATGTTCCTAACACATTGTTATTTAAAGAAGTTGTTATTACCAAGGGTTGGAACACTATGCAAAAGTGATATGGAAATGGATATGTCGTTGATTAATTGTTTAGTGCTATGGTGAATCAACTTGGCTTGTACATTGAATTGAATGAGGTTGGAAGGGAGAAGCGATGTGCATTTACTGCATGTCACTCAAACTCCCCTCAAGCCCGTTAGCCTAGTCATTCTTGCATTTTGGTTTTGGCTCTGGTGGTTGTTGATGTTCCACGTTGTTCGTTCGTAAAGGAGATATACAGTCTTGTTTTTCCTCGAGCAAGATTTTTATAGGTATGGATTTCTTACTCTTCCATCCATGATGGTTACTCTACCTTTTGAATCAACTTTTGGCTCTGGATTTCTCGTGGTCCGTGTGTTTCTGGAGATGTTATGCGATATTTGAACTGTGTATTGGTGTTTGTGTCCATGGTTTATTATGGTGATTATTATGGACTGTTGGCACTTTAAAAAAGAAATGTTTATGCTCTCCTTTCTGTGTGTAATCTTTGCATGGGTTTATTGGTGTTGTTCCTGAGTCTGTACTAAGGCTCAAAGTACAGTGTCAAGGCATCCAAAAAGAGGTAAAATATGTATACAGTAATAGAATCTCCTCGGTATTAGAATCTAAGGAAGATTTCTATGTTCCCTACGCCTAGCTTCCAACTGTTCCTGTATTGTGATATTTTGTTCAATGGCCGCCCATGAACGTTCTAATTCTTCCCGGGTATTAGCAGTTCTAAGAATCGTGCTAAAAAGGTTTAATGCGATATTGGTTTGATCTAATATCCCGAGTTGAATATTGGGTTGAATCAMTGGGGGTACAGTCATTGAGGAMCARTAAGGGTATGGAAATGATTTAAAGAGAAAWTTTAATGGCTGATTCAATTCGGTCGAACATAAGAGAAAAAMTTTGTGTGAGGAAAGAAATAGGACTACAAACGAAAGGCCCTTTCYTGTAACTGTATGATTTTTGTAAAAAGTATGAAACGAACGAAGAATACTTAGTTGTAAGTAAAGTAAAAAAAACTTTACCAGTAAAAACTCACGTATGTATGGGAGAAGAAATTAAAACGAACATCCAACGACAAGATGCAAGTAACACACCATCCTATAACGGTAACTTGGTCTTACACCTTCTAATAGCCGGTGCAGAGGAAAGACAAGGGACAATTATCAATAGTATGAACTTGCTTCACTATAGTAGTAGTTGTACTAAGTTATAGTGATATCTTTCAACTATGTAGAGAAAAATGAAAAGAAACCATGAACATGACACAAACTAATTATGTAGAGCAAAATGAAAAGAAACAATGAACATGA
>ML796294.1:32245-66662 GCA_009831015.1 Picea engelmannii | reverse complement strand
TTGTGAAACTAGGGTTTCACTTTTCGGAGGATCTAGCCACTGAAAAGGTGCGCTCTAGGTGCCAAATTGATCCTTGGGGGAGGGTGCAACTTTCTAGGGTGATAGAGAGCTGAAAACACTCACTTTTTCAAAACCCTAATTTTGGGGTACGGTAACAGTGACGTTTTTCCTCTTGCAGATTGTGGTTTCTTCAGGTTGGCTCTGATACCATGTTAATGTTTATGCCATTATTATATTTATTTGCATTTCATAAAGATAAGAGCATAATAAGAACAAGATCACTGAGAAATACACATCCACAAGAGACACAACATTTATCCTAGGAAACTCTCTGGGGGAAGAAAACCCAACAAAAACTTCCTTATCATAAATAGCTTATACAATGTTCAAGAGATAAATCAACCAATACAGAAAAGTCCTCCTCAAGAGATGCGCCACCCTTCTTCTCTTCTCACCAACTTGAAATTGCATCTTGCCTCATAAGAGAATGAGCAAGTGAAGTGTGTCTTAGAAGTGAGGCGCTAGCCTCTTATTTATATCAATCTGGCACGTGTGAAGAGTCACCATCTCGCAGGGCTGACCTCTCACTTTGGGTGGGTAAATCCACCTTTAATTAATTCTGGCCCTTTCATTATAACTGCTGGGGCCGACTTCTTATTCTTCGCTTTGTAATTGTCCGATGACCAATCCGAAAAACGGGATTTGGTCCTTATACAATTACCGACATGATTAATCCTCAATGGGGATTAATCTAATAATAAAAATAATAATAATGACATGATTAATCCTCAATGGGGATTTAATCCAATAACAAAATAATAATAATGATTAATCCACAATGGGGATTTAATCCAATAATAAGAATGCTCTTCACAGTTACATTATTTCAACATGGAGTATTACATGGAGGAAGGAAGTACAAGAGAAAAAATACTGGGGATGGGAAAGGAGAGCCACACAATGAGCAAGAGGGGAGAGAACCTTGCACAATAGTTTGAATCATGGAGATATCATATATAGGGGGAGAAGAAGAGGAGTTCTAGTCTAGTCCAATAATATAAGAGTTGTTAATTCCTACTCAGACTAAGTCCTGTGTCGAATCCAATACCATGTGCACATCACCACAATCAGAGATAACAATTGAAGACATTTAAAAAATCCATTGTATTTATCCAGGGAGGATAGAGGAGTAGCAACCAAAATAGTGGAAGTAGTGTGCAGAGTCAGAGTCAGAATCATAGTTAACCAACATCACCAAGACGAGGGACTGCACAAAGAAACATGGCAGGGGTAGATAATACTCTTAGAATTCCTGAGTTCTAGGGAGTGGGGTCAGAGGATCCATAACAACATCTATTTGTATGTGAAACAATTTGGACTGCTAAGAACGTATAGGATGAGGCTATGAAGATTGCGCAATTAACGACAACATTTAGAGGTCGTGTCCTAGTATGGTATATGGATCTATTGATTATCACACCTATAGGACTGACCATGACTTTGGTAGAGATAAGGAAAGTGATACTAAAATAATTCAAGAATCCAAAGTCCGAGTCACAGTATATCATAGAAATGGAGGAGATTAAGCATGCACAAATACAGTCGGTATGGGATTTCAATAAGAGATTTAAGGATGTGATGGGTAGAATAAATTTCCAAATCCTAGATCAACATCAAGAATGGTTTATTGCAGAGCTTCTACCACACATTCGCAGACCATTGATTCAACAAAAGGTTGCGTCGCAGCCCGAGGCACTAGAAATTGCAATGAAATTGGAATAATCTCCTATCAGAGACAATGGAGGAATGACACAAGTTCAGACATAGTTGGATGCATTGGCGATACAACTAATACAACTTACAAAAGGTAAGGAGAAACGAGAAAATTTTTGGTGTACCAAGTGCACAAATGAAGTCCATCAAAAGGACGAATGCCCAACATTCACGTAGTATTTAGCAATTGAAGCAATGAATACATTACCAGGAGGAGGGTATTGTGAGATATGTAAGAAATGGGGCCATCATCCCATTGAGTGTCCATTAATACAAAAGTACCAGAGTACACCAAGGAACTTTTTTTTCAATTTTTTCAAGTCTTTGGAACATGAAGAGAATGATTACCACATGTTTGACTTGATGAGGGAACACACATTATATATGCACAATATTCACGAGGAGAATGTTGCAACAGAAGGGGGTGGTCCACAGTATAACAATAAAAGAGGTTTCAATTCAGGGAACAGAGGAAAATTTGGTATAGGTCGAGGCAAAATAAATTTTGGTAGAGGAGGAAGAGGACTGATAATATGTTATAATTGTAATCAACCGGAACACTTGGCCCGTGACTTCCCAAATCCATGTACAATGTGCACATACTGTAGAGCACTAGATCATGTGACATAATATTGTCCTCAACTAGTTGTGAAATGGTAAGCCAAAGGTAACCAAAACTAGAATCAAAATCATAATGTGCAAAAGATATCAATTGAAAAAAGGAATGAAGTACCAAGAATAGAAGTTGTTATGTGCGGAGGAGATAGAACATGAGATGATATGAAAAATGGAGGAAATAAGATTGAGCAATGGGTAAGGAAGTCAGTAGGTCCTATGCCAACCTTTGATCCTCAATAGGAAACAAAGACATATCAGAGAAAAAGAAAATAAGTACTTGGACAGGATGGGGGAGCATCAATTTCATATGTGCCTCATCTAGAAGATCACACTGTGCCAGATGAGCCAATTAGAAAGGAAATCACTCTAACATAATTCTCGAGGAGTTGTGTAGAGATAATGAAATATGAAACTATGCTAAGTACCTTATATGACATGATTGATCAATGTACAAGAGGAAGGGAAACTCTTATCTCCCAAAGGATGGTAAATCAGGTACTGCGCGCAAAGATAACCGATGGAGAATTCAGATTTAGTGCAAAGATTGGGGAGTATGATGTGGATAATGTCATCTTGGAATTGGGATCCGACGTGAATTTTTTACCTAAGTAGACATGGGAGATAATGGGAAAACCCAAGTTAGTATGGTATCTTGTTTAGTTAAGGATCACGAATCAATACAAAATAGTCTCGATTGGTAGTTTGTTAGGAGTACCTATGAACATAGATGTGGTGCACAATATGTTAGAGTTTGAAGTTATTGAGATCGTGGAAGACAATCAACCATATCCAACACTGACGAGACTAGAATGAGATTTTGATAACTAGGAAATCATCAACTTGAAGAGGAGGGAGATGATATTTGAGGTTGGAGATTTGAAAGTTACTGCACCCTTGGATCTATAAGAGGGAAAAAGATATATAGAGCCAAAAAGAGGGAATGACATTGAAAACTTATATAACATGACTATGTGGATGGAGGATTATTTCAACCCGACTGCAGATGGTGTGATGAGTTGGATAAGTATTAGTTCGTGTGCATCGGATTCAGAAGAAGGGCTAGAGTATTGGAAATAGAGGATGCATGAAGTCTCAACTAGATGATGTGCACACATAAATCGATCCTTGGGCTGGATTGGAGCAGAGTCGTGTGATACAACCATGTATGAAGGATTAACGTATATAAGAATGTTTGTAAATGAATTTGAGTTACAGGTACCCAAACAAAAAAGGTTGTTAGCACTAGATGTTGTCTTAAAAGTATCTCTATCTAGATGGTGGGCTACACATAGAGAGAGGATAAAAGACTGGTCACACTGCAATAGACTCATGCAAATAAGGTTTGGTATCGAGGAAGAAGACATTGCGTAGAAGTATACAATAGAGAGTGACCCATTAGGTCATGTTGAGCAGTGTAGGGATTTATGGAGTTTAGTATGGAAGATAGAATAGTCGCACAAATTTATACACACACTGGACATAATTATGAAGAACTAGTATTTGGAATTGGAAATATGTAGGGAGACAACAATATGGGAAGAGTTGGTCCAAAGGTTTAGAGCCACATTCACATTTGAACATGAATATCCATCAATAGATGCGATGCTACAAGATCTTCAGAGTAAGATCTTCTTAGAAGAAACAACAACCAGGGTAGTATCAGTGTGCAGTGCACACAGAGCCAATATAATTTTCCATGAGTTATTGGAATGCTACAATGTATATAAGGAAGTACATGATGAATAAGATCTAATGACACAACCTCCCTTCTCTCCTAGGATTCTACGACCTCCCGATCTTGGATCTTTAAACTCCTTGAACCGAATTGGTTCTTCGGGCCTTCAAAAGACCCTGAATAGTTAATACACACATAGGTCCCCTTGATGTCTCTTGCAATTTTAGGCTACTTGCAACTCCTCTCTTTGATGCTTGGCAACATCAATTCATGAGTACTAGTCTCGTACTAGAATATTTCACTTTGTGACCGGGTACTATAACCTCGGGACAATCCCTTCGCTACTTTGGGCTCCGACAATATTACAACCTCCACCTTTGTTTCCTTCTGAAACACCTTTCTTCAAATTCATGGATCTCTGACACGTGTCTCCATGGATATATCGGTCTAGCTGTCCTTTAGGTTCCGCGACTTTGCGAAATTTCACTTACTCTACACTTGGTTCCTCTGGACCTCTACCTCCTGAATTATCTAATATGTTTCCATGTGTCTCCTCGTAGCCAGCAATTAAGATTATCCTCGCGACTTCACGACTTTGGCGATCCCACCTCTCAACACCTCAAAATACTCCAAACTACAAAATGTCGAAACACCTCGTGACTTGCCTCCGTGCAACTTTTCTCGGATCTGATGGTCTGGAACGATTCAAATCTCTCCTGGATGGATCTCGCTTTGATGATTCTAGGAAACCTCAAAGGACTCCTCCCTTTGAATATTTCTCCCCGTTCTTCCTCCTGAGCTTGTTATTACTCAAAAGTTTTCTTCCTCTGAATACCCTATTCAAAACTTAGTCAAAGTTCAGCGTGTGCATGCCTTGCAACAGGCCCTCCTCTATAATCCAGCCTCTCTGTGGACAACTTCAGCTACTCCTCCTTAGCTTTCAAGTGACAAGACTCTGTCGCACACTCCTCATGGACAAACTTCTTCAATATATCCCTCCAGAGCTTCCTGAGTCAAAATGGACTATGTCACGCACGCCTTACGGACATTATGCATTCCTTGAACACACATAAGTTTCATGTTATCTTTTCTGAGGTTATGAGTCGAGATAGATTCTGTCAACGCACTCCTTGCAGACACTATGCACACTTGCACTTTCTCATCGAAGAAAAAAAATTGAAGCTTGTTTAAATATTCATACATTCATACATTCAACCATGTAAATGTATACATAAACACAAGAACAAGAAATAACATAGAATTGAAAATAAACAGAGAGTCTACCATTCATTCATTCAGATAGACACGTCAACACCATGCATTTGGGACAATGATCCTCTGTTATATTCATTCAAATGAAAATATACATGTGTTCATACACTACTTCTTGGTAGTTATCAACTCTCAACTACAATGGAAACAACTCTTTATAACTAGAATGCCAACAACCTATACAATAGATTCAATAGCCTCTTCTGGGAAATCAATACAAAGATTTATACAAGAGGGGATCTTCGATCTCTTCCCTCCAAATACTCTAGAGATATCCTATCGAATTAAAAGTCATCAACTACTATAATTTATTACAATAAATATTTGTGACAGACAAATCAGATCGAATACATCAAATCTATACTACACTCAGCTTCATTAAAAGAAAATACATTCTCCGATGACCTTATGAGGTTATCCAACTCTACAACATTAAATATGTTCTTTAATTACAATTCCTTTTAAAATATTTGTGTGATACGCCTTCTTCAAAATTTAAAATTCTTCAAAATGTGCACTAGTGCGGCTAGTTGTCCTTCGCTCATTCTTTGTTGGGGATGCTCCTGCATCATACTCCTCTGGCTAAAAAAATTCATGGACTCCTATCCATGAGCTCCTACACTGACCTTCCATGCTTCTGGATGTCCGCTTCGCTTACCCAAATGACATATTCTATTGGGCATCCTTTCCACTTTACCAAATACTCAAAATATGTTTTCCTTCTGGTCTTCTTACCAATTCTCTGATCTACGATCTACTCCATCTGCGGTTTTTCTGCTACATGCATTTGGTTTCTCCACTGGATCTCCTTTTAATATTCATGTCCTCTGGTTCCATATTCCCTATAAGGATACAGGTCTGTAATGTTGAATATGGACGATATACCCACATCTTTTGGCAGCTCTATCTCATAAGCATTTTCACCAAATTTTCTTAAGATATTGCACGGTCCTATCTTCTTCAAATTTAGTTTATTATATGTTCCCCTTGGGAACATATCCTTCCTAAGATGTGCTAGAGCTTGATATCCAACTTCAAATTTAAGTTTCCTCCTATGTTGATCAACTCTGCGTTTATATTCACTGTTTCTCCTCCTCAACTGTTCTTTGATCTGATTATGAAGCTCCTTCATTTCTGTAGCGAAGTGTTCGGCTCCAACACTTCTAAATTCTCTTTTCTCCGGATATCTTAACTCTAAAACTCCCCTAGGATTCATTCCATACACTATTTGAAATGGACTCTTTCTGGTACTTCTTTTCACTGAGTCATTGTATGCAAACTCTGCTTGTGCTAGAATCTGATCCCACTGGCTATGATGTTCAGTGACCAAAATTCTTAGCAAATCTCTTAAAATTCGGTTCACCACCTTAGTCTGTCCATCTGTTTGAGGGTGATGTGCATAAATAAAGGATAGTTCTATTCCCAAATTCTTCCACAATGTCCTCCAGAAATGACCAACAAATTTGGTATCCATGTCTGAAACAATACTCCTGGGCAACCCATGGAGTCTTACAACTTCCTTGAAAAACAAGTTAGCAATGTGTGTTGCATCATTGTTCTTCCGACATGGGATAAAGTATGCCATATTTGAAAATATGTCCACTACCACAAATATGGAATCACTTCCTCTTTGTGTCCTTGGAAATCCCAACATGAAATCCATGCTTATTGCATTCCAAGGCCTCTCTGGAATAGGAAATGGTTGATACAACCCAATATTCTGTCTCTTTCCCTTTGCATACTAGAAAATATTACATCTCTTCACAAACGTTTTCACGTGTGCTCTCATACCTGGCGAATAATACAAACTGTTTAATCGTGCAAAAGTTTTTTCATGGAGAAATGTCTGGCTAGACCTCCACTA
The DNA here is from genome assembly GCA_009831015.1 of Picea engelmannii. Classification (NCBI taxonomy): domain Eukaryota; kingdom Viridiplantae; phylum Streptophyta; class Pinopsida; order Pinales; family Pinaceae; genus Picea; species Picea engelmannii. The sequence continues at coordinate 59,460 of ML796294.1, read as the reverse complement.
TGTTTTTCCTTCAACAAATTCTCTCTCATCGAACACTTTGGTATGCACAACTGGCATCCTTTGAAAAACAACCCATCATGAATCAGATATTCGGCCCACTGGATTATGTCTCTGAGCACAGGATTCACACATGCTTCATATGCTTCTTTGAAATCTGGATCATCATGATACATTTCCTTAAGGTGTTCAAACCCCAAGGTTTTCACTTGAAATTCCTACAGAATCAAACATGTCATGCTCAATGCATCAACAAACTTGTTAGCATTACCATAAATATATTTAATGACAAAAGTGAAATTTTTCATAAACTGTATCCACTTGGCATGTCTATGGTTTAACTTCTCTTGTCTGGTTATGAATTGTAAAGCCTGATTATCGTTGTATAAAACAAACTCTTTTGGAACGAGATAGTGCCTCTATTTCTTCAAGGCTTGAATTATGACATAGAAATCTTTATCATATGTGGAGTACTTTCTCTTAGCATCATCCATATTCTCACTGAAATATGCAACATGCCTATTATCTTGGTTCAAGACTGCTCCAATTACAACTCCACTGGCATCACATCTCACCGGAAATGTCTTTTTGAAATTCGGAAAAACTAGAATCGATTGTTCTATTATTTTCTCCTTCAATATATTGAATCTCTTCTCAGCCTCTTCCATCCATTTGAAATACTTATGCCTTTTTTTCACTATATCCATCATTTGTGCACCGATTTCACTGAAATTTCTGATGAACTTCTGATAGAAACTCGCTAATCCATGGAAGCTTCTTACTTCAAATATACTCCTTGGTGACGATCATTATCTGATTGCTTTCATCTTTTGGGGATCCATCTTCAATTCATTCGAAGATATCAAAAAACCCAAATAAATGAGTTATGTCATCATGAAAGAGGATTTCTTTAAATTTATCAGCAGCTTCTCCCACTGCAATCTCCTCATCACTAACGTTAAGTGTCTCATATGCTTTTCTTCAGTTTTATTGAAGACCATTATATCATCCAGATATATGATCAAAAACTTGCCAATAACATCTTTCAACACTTCATTCATCAACCTTATAAAAGTACTCGGGCATTCATTAATCCAAACGACATAACAAGCCATTCATACAATCCCTCATTTGTCTTGAAGGCTGTTTTCCACTCATCACCTTCTCTCATCCTTATATGGTGATATCCACTTTTCAAATATATCTTTGAAAAATAGTTCACTCCACTTAAACAATCCATTAAGTCATCCATCCTTGGAAATGGAAACATGTATCTAATGGTGATATTGTTTATGGCCCTTGAGTCTATACACATTCTCCATCCTCCATCCTTCTTTCGACTCAATAAAGTTGGTACTGCGCATGGACTCAAGATTTCCCTGACCAAACCTTTGTCTAGCAAATCCTGAACTTGTTTCTTCACCTCCTAATTCTCTTGAGGTGTTAGTCTGTACGCTGCTTTGTTCGACAAGATTTCCCATGGTATCAAGTCAATGTGATGGTTGATACTTTTGATAGGTGGCAATGAGCTTGGAAACTCATCCACTACTATGTCAACACAATTTTCCAACAACTCCTAAATTTCCTCAGGAAGATCCTCCATAGATGTACTTGTAAGGATAACTCTTAGCTTCCTCACTATAGAAAACTGCATCTCCTTTTCCTTCTTAACTTCACTCATGAATTCCTTCCCACTCATGAGAAGTATGCTTGTGTTGGCTTCTTCCTTCACTTTCTTCTCCTCAATTGCCAGCAACATGTGTGTCGTACCATTTTTATCCAAGGTATAAGTATTTCTTCTCCCATCATGAATGAAATTCCTATCATACTTCCATGGTCTTCCCAACAAAACATGACATACATCCATGGGAATCACATCACACAAAATTTCATCTCTATATCCTCCTATTTTAAATTCAACGAGGCATTGTTTAGTTACTATTAGCTGATGACCTTTTTGCAACCATGAGACTTTATACGGTGTCGGATGTGTAGTCTTATCCAGCTCTAAATTCTCCACCATCTCCATGGATACTAGATTATCAGTTCTCCCACTGTCAATGATCGCCTTGCAAACTCTATCTTTAGTCTTGCAAGTTGTCCTGAACAAACTGTTCCTCTACACCAACTTTTTAACCTCTGTATTTGGTTTTAAGAGAAATTTCTTCATCATTAAAGATCTCCCATCTTCTGTGCCTTCCGCCTCTACATCTCTCTTCCGCGCTACTGAAATGTGAGCTTCACCTCCTTCTTTTCTTCTCTCGGTACATTCCCAAGACATGTGTCGTACCTTTCCACATGCATAACACTTTACTTATCCTCCTCTGCCTCTTCCTCTTCCTCTAGGAAAAGAGTTTCTACCACCACTCTGTCTTCCTCGGGAACTTCCTCCTCTCTCAGAGTGACTATGTGGTTTCTCTGTTTCACCTTTGGGCTTACGTGCCTTGTCATGGGAAACTCATTTGCCTATCATCAAACTTCTATCTTTGCTTTGTTGATTCTTCTTTCTGGCCAACTTATCCTCTTCTTTTAACACAATCTGGTTTGCGTCCTCCATTGTCCTTACTGTCATCATGCTGATTTCATCCTGTATTTCATATCTCAGGTCATTGATGTATTTGGAAACTTTTTCCTCATCTCTCTCTATTTTTCCATCCCTGATGTTTAGTATGTAGAACTCCTCTATTTTTTCCTTCACAATCATTCCTTTCTGCCTCAGGTTATTCAATCTTTTGAACATATTTATCTAGTAGTCCTTGGGTATGAATTTAGCCTTTAACTTGGCAACCATTTGATCCCAGCTCTTAATATTTTGTTTTCCCTTGCTTCTCCTATCAACCTGCAGTTCATCCCACCACAATGTTGCATGTCCTTTCAACCTGGTGACAATGTGCTTCACCTTTTTCTCCTCATCGACATATTCATAGTCGAAATACTTTTCCATTTCTCATATCCAATCAAGAAATTCTCTGACGTCCAAATTGCCTTCATACATTTGGATGCCTATATTTGCTCTAGCTCCCAACTTAACAAATGCTTTCAGCAAGCACTCTTCTGCAACATCCTCTGCTACAACTTCTTCAACTTCCACTTCTTCATTTTCTACATCGCTGACGTCTCTAGCATCAGGTGCTCTCCTTTGCGATGTTTCCATGGCATCCAACCTTTCACGCATTTCTCTCATATCCCTTTACATAGCTCTATTTTATACGAGCGACTTTTCACGTCTCCTAGGAGGCATTGTGCTGATGTATTTGATACCACTCGATGACATCAGTCTACTTCTATGTCTTCTTTTCCTACATAATCAATTATGTGTCTGCTCTAATAACACTTGATGACACAACCCCCCTTCTCTCCTGGGGATTCTGCGACCTCCTAGTATTGGATCTTTAAAATCCTCAAATCTAATTGGTTCTTTAGGACTTCAATAGACCCTAAACAATTAATACACACACAGGTCCCCTTGATGTTTCTTTCAAGTTCAGACTACTTGCAACTCCGCTCTCTGACGCTTGGCAACACCAATTCCTTAGTACTAGTCTCTCGCTAGAATCTTTCACTTATGTGACCATGGGATATAACCTCGGGCCAATCCCTTCGCTACTTTGGGCTCCAACAATATTACAACCTCCACCTTTGTTTCCTTCTGAAACACCTTTCTCCGAATTCATGGATCTCTTCCACATGTCTCCCTAGATCTGTTGGTCCAGTTGTCCTTCGGGTTCCTCGACTTCGCGAAATTTCACTTACTCCACACTTTCTTCCTCCGGACCTCTACCTCCCAGATTCTCTAATATGCTTCCATGTGTCTCCTCATAGCCAATGGTTAAGATTCACCTCAGAAATTTGCAACTTCGGTGATCCCACATCTCAACACCTCAGAATACTCTGAACTACGAAATGTCGAAACACCTCACAACTTGCCTCCATGCAATTTTTCTCGGATCTGATAGTCTGGAACGATCCAAATCCCTTGTGGACGGATCTCACTTTGCTGATTCTAGGAAACATGAAAGGACTCCTCCTTTTGAATATTTCTCCCCGTTCTTCACACAAATATTGTTCTTCCTCGAAATTTTGCTTCCTATGAATACCCTGTTCGACACTTAGTCGAATTTTATCCTGTGCACGCCTTGCAACTGGTCCTCCTCTGTAATCCAGCCTCTCTATGGACAAATTCAGCTACTCCTCCTGAGCTTTTGAGTCACAAGATTCTATCGTGCACTCCTCGTGGACAAACTTCTTCAAGATATCCCTCTAGAGATTTCTAATTCAAAATGGACTATGTCATGCATGCATTACAGACACTATGCACTCCTTGTACACACATAAGTTTCATGTTATCTCTTCTGAGCTTATGAGTTCATATAGACTCTGTCAATGCACTCCTTGCAGACACTATGCACACTTTCACATGCTCGTCAAAGAGAAACAATTGAATCTTGTTTAAATATTCATAGATTCATACATTCAACCATGTAAATGTATACATAAACATAAGAACAAGAAATAATAGAGAATTGCAGATAAACAGAGAGTCTACCATTCATTCATTCAGATAGACACGACAACACCATGCATTTGGGACAATGATCTTATGTTATATTTATTCAAATGAAAATATACATGTGTTCAAACATTGCACCTCAGTAGCTCTCAACTCTCAACTATAATGGAAACAACTCTCTATAACTAGAATGCCAACAACCTATACAATAGATTCAACAACCTCTTCTGGGAAATCATTACAATGCTTTATACAAGAGAGGATCTTCGAGATCTTCCCTCCAACTACTCTAGAGATATCCTATCGAATTAAAAGCTATCAAATACTAGAATTTATTACAATAAATATTTTGACAGACAGATCAGATCGAATACATTGAATCTGTACTGCACTCAGCTTCATTAAAAGAAAATACATTCTCCTATGACATCATAAGGTTATCCAACTCTACAACATTAAATATTTTATTTAATTACAATTCCTTTAAAAATATTTGCACGATACGCCTTCTTGAAAATGTGCGCTAGTATGCCTAACTGTCCTCCGCTCGTGCTTTGTTGGCGATGCTCCTGCATCAAGATCCTATAAGTGTACAAGTACCTGAAATAGAAGGAGAACGAGCAGTAGAAGGGCCATAGATTGAGTCCACTGGATACACACAGTCGATAAAGACGCAAAAGGTAAACATTGGGACAATAGAGAATCCCAAGTTTGCGCAGATAAAATATTATTAGAGTGATGAGACATTAGAGAAGATTGCAGACTTACTGTGAGAATACCAAAACCTATTCCCAATGATATTTTCAGTGATGAAAGGGATAGATGGAGACTTAGGTGAGATGAATATTCCACTAAAACCAGGTGCTAAAACAGTGCATTAGAGGCCTTATAGGTTAAATCCAAAGTACAAAGAGAAGGTGAAAGATGAACTAGACAAGATATTGGATGCATGAATTATTGAACTGGTAGAAGAATCCAAATGGATCAATCCAATGGTAGCACAGGACAAAAAGACAGGAGGAATTAGGATCTTTGTAGATCTTAGGAAGATGAATGAAACGTGTTTACATGACCCATTTCCAACACCATTCATAGATGAGATACTGGAGAACGTAGGAGGACAAGAAATTTTTTCTTTCATAGATGGATTCTCTGGGTACCATCAGATGAAAATTATGCAGGAGGATCGACACAAGATCAATTTCGCGATAGAGTGGGGAAGTTATCAATATACAGTCATTTCCTTTGGACTGAAGAATTCCCCAACGATATTTTCTAGATTTGTGGTAGAAACGTTCAAGGAATATATTCATAAGTTCCTTGAAGTGTACTTGGATTATTCGACTGTGTTTAGTCTACTGAAGGATCACATAGAAGTACTCAGGTTGATGTTAGATAGGTGTAGACAGTGTCAAATTTCATTGAACCCAAAGAAGTGTATCTTTTGCACACCGTTTGGAATTTTTTTGGGATAGGTAGTCTGCAAATAGGGATTGCTAGTAGATCCAACCAAGATTGCATTCGTTATGGATTTAGAACCACCTACATCAGTTAGAAAATTGAGGGAAAATATGGGTGATACAGGCTATTACAAGAAATTTATTAAGGGATATGCGCAAATCACAACATCGATGGAACAATTGCTCAAGAAGGAAGCAAAGTATCAATGGAAAAAGGACTATCATAAGGCGTTGGACACCTTGAAACAAAAACTGGTAACCATGCCGATTTTGATCTTTCATGACTGGACCAAAGAGTTCCATGTACATGTAGATGCATCGTCCATAATGTTGGGTGCAATACTATCTCAACCAGGGGAAGGAGACATAGATCACCCAATTGCTTTTGAAAGTAGTAATATTTCTATAGTAGATAATAATTATACTACCACAGAACAAGAAGGATTGGTAATGGTCTATTCTCTACATAAGTTCATACATTATTTACTGGGGTCTCACTTTAAGATGTACACAAACCATTTTTCTTTAAAATACTTAGTCAATAATTCAATGTTGGGGGGGAGAGTATTCATATGGTTACTATTGTTCCAAGAATATGATTTTGAGGTTATAGTTAAACCAGGGAAGTTGAATGCAGGGAAAAATCATCTATCACACATATTGTCAGGTGAATATGCAGGCAATTTAGATGAAAACTTACCAGATGCACGATTGTTTGCAGTAAATATGGTGGATGATTACTTCTTGGACATCTTACATTTTCTAAGTATAGGCATGGATCCATTAGAGATGACAGTTGTGTAGAAGAAACAAATGGTAGTGAAAGCAACAAATTATCAGTTGATTGTAGGGAATTTATACAAGTTGTGTGTAGATGGAATATTGAGACATTGCATGTTTAAACATGAAAGATCAATTATATTAGAAGAAGCACATGACGAGATTGCAGGAGGACATTATACAGGGAGAGAAACTGCACAAAATATTTTGTGCGCATGGATTTCATGGCCTACACTTCACAAAGATGCAAAGGAATACTGCCAGTCTTGTGATGTATGTCAAAGAGTGGGAAATCCATCTAGGAGGGATGAAATGTCTTTAAATCCATAGGTTACATTGTAATAATTTGATAAATAGGCCATAGAATTTGTAGGACCAATAAATCCACAAGCAATATGATCAAGGGAAAGGTACATCATCACTACGACGAAGTATTTGACAAGATGGGAAGAAACAACCCCAGTTACAGATTGCACCACAGAGACTTCTACAAGGTTTTTGTTTGAGGATATAGTCACAAGGTTTGGATGTCCATGCATATTAATCAATGATCAATGGACACACTTTTTGATTAATACCATTCCAACATTGACTAAGGAGTTCCAAATCCATCATCAGAAGAGTACCCCGTATCATACTCGGGCTAATGAAACAATGGAGGATTTCAATAAAATCTTGGAGAATGCCTTAACCAAAATGTGCAACGTATGGAGAGACGATTGGGACTTAAGAGTTCCTGTAGTGTTATGGGCTTACAAAACAACAATTAAAAAGTTGACAGGTCAGACACCTTTCAGATTGGTCTATGGGAATGAAGCAATGATGTCAATGGAGTTCATTCTACCTAGCCTAAAAATTGCAACAATCAATGATCTATTAGAAACGAGCACAATAGAGGGGATATTGGCACAATTAGTACATCTTGAGGAATATCGGTTTGTGGAAGGTTTTCATCAGCAAGTTCATAAGGCTAGAGAGAAATCTTGGCATGACCAACACATCAAACAAAAAAATTTCCAAGTGGGAGATTTGGTTTTACTCTATGACAATAAGTTCATGCAACATCTAGGAAAGTTTAGAATGCACTAGTTAGGACCCTATGTGATACAACACATAATAGAGACATGTGTTGCACAGTTGGAAACTATGAATGGAGAAGTCATTGGGGGAAGGGTGAATGGAAGTCGGCTAAAACTATATAGAGATAATTGAAAATATGCGCAGTAATTTGGGCTATGCCAGAACCCATGTATTATAGTAGTTGTAACATAGCAGGAAGGAAAAACACAGAAAAACAAATAAAAAGTAGAAAAGGGAAGAAAATCAAATAAAAAGTAGATAGAGAAAAAAGAAAAATATTTCATAGTACAAGGCCTTGGATATTGCACCGAAGGAATGGTTATCACACATTAGAAGGGGAATGCGTCAATTCACTAAACAATACACAGAAGAGATAGACTACAAAGCACACCGATGCAACAATAAGAATCATTGTGCAATTTGGCAATGAAAATACCTTTAAAATAATTAAAGCTTAGAAATGACTATTGTGAAGCGGGAGTGACAGGTCATAAAGGTGTCGTAGAATATTAAATGGTAAAAATCGCTGGAAATCATGACAGATTGGTAGTATGAGGTAAAACTCACACGACGGATTTGGTAATAAATATGCATTTATGTAACAACTCATAAAACAAATTGGAGGACTGGAAAAGGTAGTTAAGGCAATATGAGGCATGTACAGTTGGCACGAAGACACAAAAAAATAGAAGGTCATGAAGGGTAAGTCATTGTTTCATGCAAACGAGATAAAAAATGAGTGAACCAAAGTGAAATTGAGGACACCAGAGTCGAGCTACAAATACCAGAGAACAGTTGTAGAGTTAGTCCAGGAATCTATCACATGAGACAAATGGCATCACCGAAGGTTGTAGAACCATCTGCAGTAGTGTGAAAACAAGAAAAATGACCAGTAGAGATACCAGAGGTCGAGGAAGTAGTCAGATCTTTGGCCCCACCGTCACAGGTGAGTTTCCACATAGAATACCTCCCACTGAGGAAGGACAACACAACAAAAATAAACTTCCTAGCAAATGGGAAATACCCACTGCCTAAATCACTAGTTTTGACTGGTGTAAGAATTGAAGGGGAGATGCTTGGCAAGGTGGCCGACCTGAAGTTTATGGACCATGTCATTACTGTTGAGAAAAAATTCTTGGAGTTGGATAGAGAAAAATATTTGCGTACAAGGAGTGTACCAGGAACAGGAGAAATATTGATGGAAACACATAAGTGGGAAACAAGTTTGGAGAAGGAAGGCATTTTGAACCTGTTGGAAATCCTACATTTTGGGTGCAACTTGGAGATTAATGCGTGTGTGAAGGTTTTTCACAGTTGTGTCCATGGGGATAGATCCCCTAGTATCAATTGATACTGCAATGATTGCAAGAATTACGGGGCTACCAAAGGCAAGCGAGGATTTGACCCTTTTATTTAATAAGGAAGGAGAGAGAGGACTCTCAGAAGCGATGAATGAAAAATTCCAGACCTTTAGGGGAAAGAGGGGACTGGACGTGAAAAACGTCAATGACCCCAATGTTTGGTTTGCAATGCAGGTTTTGGCCTATAATTTGTTGCACAAGTGCATAAAGGATGAAGTGCTAACTGCAGTCATTGCAGCTGCAAAGAAATGTGTTGAAGGGGTTCAAATGAACTGGGCTAACTTTTTAGTAAACCAATTTTTATAGGACTACATTGAGGCCTAGGAGAAGGTAACAAAGTTCCATTATGCATGGTTTTTAATTCTGATTACGCTGGTCAGTTGGAAAGAACCAGGGTATTATCATCATATGCACATATTAGGCATATGCAATTTGGTTGGGAGATATGCCAACTTATGGAATTCAACGTTCAAGAGAAGATATAATGAAAATAATGCTACATTTTACGTATATATGGAAAACATCACATATCAAATTACAAACACACCGTGCATATCAACAGAGACAGTAGCAACATATAAGTATACTGCATTGTTTAAATCAGGAATGCAACATATATATGTGTAGGCCAAGAATTACCTAGCGCAACAATGGTTTCCAAACCACTATAGATTGACGTTAGAGGGTGTATGTGTTGGTACTAAGGTATACACCTGAATTCTATGGGTAGATATAGGCCACCTCAGTTGTTGGGAAGATTTTTTTTTATGAATTGAGTTTGTTGGTTTTGATGGTCAGATGATAGATAGGTTTTCAAGGACATGGATCTGGTTGGACTTTTCAACAATCATCAACTACAAGGTTCTCCTTAGCTGGTGGAATGCCTTCTAGTAAACATATAAAGATGTAGATATAAAAACAAATGAAATACTAACAAGCATACATTTTGTCACTTAATGTATGAACTTTCAGACTTAAAATGATATTTCAAACCTAAAGGTTGTATCTAAACAAAAATCCTCCAAATGAGTTGCATGACAATAAACAATTCATTGAACAATAGATGAAATCAGGTTGTATGATAATAAATAGTTCATTGAGGTAATAACTGAAAGGAAAGGAAACAATGCTTTTCATACATTCCAATTTTCATTCAGATAAGAGAATAAGAAAAACAAGAGTTGAAGAGAAAAACGTCTATCACCATAAATTATATTCACCAGGTGGAAAAACTTAGCAGTTAATACTTCAAATCCCAACCAAATCCGGATGCTTGATACCCGCCAAAATTGAACCACTTTACATTCATAGATTCCTCTATTTATCCTCATCAAGAGAGGGTTCAATCACCTATCTAGGATCTAAGTTATGCAGTTCAAATTTACATTACAACTAGATCCCGTAGATGCAAAATCGAAAGTTACTTCCTAATTACAACTTGTAAAAATTTATTTAAACTAAGTGGAGTTGCTTTCAAGTGTCAATTCATAGGGATAATTTCCCTTCAATTCAACCTTAACAAAAAACATTGTTCTTATAAAAAATAGAAATTTATTACAAGTGGCAGCAATACCTCTAACTAAACTAGATAAGACTCTATCAGTGCAACTGGATCTAATGATGATAACTGAAATGGAAGGGATGCATAAAAAGAGTATTCACAAGTTGTAACTGGAAATTGACTCTACATGATGCCCATGCATGCAAACAATTGGAGAAAAACCATGAAAAGTGGTATAATAAGCTGGCATGGGTCTCAAATTATTTTACCTTTTGACAACAATAGACATTTAGATAATCTCGTTCAAGAACAATAAAGTTTTTGGTGTTGATTTTGGAACTTCTGATATTTTTTTTGTAGCTTTGTGTCTTGCAGCTCAAGAGGTTGGTTTTGTTGCTAGACATTCTGGATTTGTTGCCTCATGTCATCATTTTGTTGCTTGAGAGCTTGCACCTAGTGGTTGTTGTCATCTATGTCCATGTTAGCTTCAATTTTTGGCTTGATTTCAGTCTTTACTTTGCTGCCAACTTTGATCCCATGCTCTTCCTCAACAACATGTTTATTGAGGTGGGTGGAAATCTTGGATTTCCTTGGTCTCATTTCATATCCGTGCCTTTTCTCATGTCTTTTATCAGTGGTGTCTCTCACAGGTTCTTGCACCATTAACATTTTTCCTTTTATCTCTGGTTTGATATCCTGTGGATGTTGAGGGACTTGCTCTGTATTTGGAATTATGTCATTAGAATCTTGATCAAGGTTTGGACCAGTGTCCACCACATTTTGTTCTAATTTTGGATCAACAATGTATTCCTTTTTCATAGCAACATACTTGACACCTGAGGTCTCCCCTTCACTACATTTACCCATGGTCTTGTCCCTTGTCATCATCCCCTTCAAGGTATATATAGCCATCTCCTCCATATTGGAAAATTTGGAGAAGTATTCATCAGTATCATGATCTTCAATCACTATGGGCCTTTGGTATTTTAAGGATGGATTAAACAATGCCTTGGAATTCAACCTCGACTGGTTTGTGAGCCTGGCTTTTCTATTGGGTTTGCTTGGTATTTCAGGGACCTAGATCCCCTTTCTCTTTTTTCTATGTTTGGCCACATGGGAATATTCAATATGGGTGTCTAATGACATATGTTGCAACAATATCAGGGTTGGCCTTCTTACTCTTCCTCTGTCTGGTTGTTCTCAACTTGTCATTTTTTCCTTCCTACCTAGCAGTTGTCATAGGTTTATATTCAAGATGTTTAGGGGATGATTGACCCTCTAGGATGACATGAATTTATTCCTTTATGATATAGTTTCTGACATATACATTTCCACTTTCCCTTTCCCTCTATTTTTATGTAGAGGATCTTAATTGCCTTTGAGGAATTTCTTCCCTTGGTGGAGTAATTGATCTTGATTTCTCTGATCGGTTCCTCCCTTTTTTAGGTAAGGTTTTCTCCCTGGCTCTCTGGGTGGATTTGGATGCACTCCCAGGTTCAGTAGAAACCCTAGTTGCTTGGATAACTTTGTCCTTCTATTCTTCTGTCTGTTGATTAACTTCATGTTATTCCTGTAACCCTAAAGACACCATAAAATCCATCTAGGGCATTTCCAATTCACTTAATTCAAAGAGAACCAGTATTTTAATGAACCCCTAGTAGTAGAGGCTCCTATGAGCCGATTCTAGGTAATTATGGATTCTCTTAGGCATCTTAGTTAGGCTCTTAAGTAAATATAAGGGGAGGTTCAGTTATTTGTCATTATTTAAATGCATGAGGAACCTAATGTGATAACAATGAGCGATTGAGAACCTACCTTCTCCCATGATATATATTTGTATTGCAGATATAATACCTCTCCACTCTTATTTAAACCAAAGGATCGGGATTCTATGGATATAATCAGGGTTTTGATTTTTTTCCACTAGAAATTTATTGCAGACTTTAGCTGGAAGTTTACCTATTTTAAACCATCTCTCACCAGTAATCGAGAGAGCGCATGCCCTAACAATGAAGTGCTCTGCAATGTGAATGGTGGTGTCCCTGTGTTGAGTCTAGAACCCATCAAATTTTTGTGTGAAGATTAAGGAAACTTCTGTGTGATTTCCATTGAAGGCACATATGAATTCAAACCATTCTCCTCTAATAAACATATCTCTAATTTTTGGTATAGCTTCAAACAGTTCGATCCCTGTTGGATCCGTTCTATTCAATTTCCAGTGTTCTCTAGGTGAAATCATTGTTCTCTAGCTGCTTGTGCTAATAATAGTGGTTGCAGGTATTCATTATTTCAGGTTCATAAAAGGCCTGAAATCATCATTGCACCAAACCCTGCAATGATAATTTCTTGAGGCCCAAACATGCACGATCTTAACGTAAACTTGCAATGATAAATGTACATGGAAATAAATGCACATGATCTCGAGTGTACATGAAGATGTGATCACATGATGGGCGCAAACACACTATTATTTTAACTTTTAAATATTTTTCAACATGTTAAAACTCATAAAATAATATTTTTCTAATGTTTGCAAGAATGGGGGCATTCTTGCAATTGGTACCTTTTTGAATCAATAGGCCTAAGTTATGATTTTTACAATCCAACAATGACATAACCATGGTGATGTGACTTATTTAATTCAACTCATGACTTGAATTGACCTTATAAAGAGCAAGGAATTAGTAAAAATAAAATAAATAATGACAACAAAAAATTGAAATGACTCAACACAAGTACATGAAGAAAAACTAAGTAAAATCTAGGTTGACAGATGGATGAGCTGATTGGAGGAATAGAAGGAATAGGTGTAGACCTACGATTTAACATCGGCTCCAACTGGGGGTAACACCTCCCTATGAGGTTCTAAGAACAATAGTTTATGTGCCTTAGTTATTTTATTTCTACTACCCTACCACCAGTCACTTTACTCCCTTTACCATCCATGTTACCTATCTTATTTCAACTGAAAATCAAATCTGCAACTATAGCCCAGTTCCTTTATTGGGTTATGGAGTCTTTTATTCAAACTAAACTACTAAATCAAACTGGAAATCAAAACAACTATGTACAAAATGAACCACCTCTGGTTCATCATGAAAAGTAATGCTTTAGGAAGCACCTATTGACTGGGCTTCTAAAGATCTCAATGTCATCCATATTTTGAAATACAAAGTTATTGTTATCCAGAACCTTGGCCACTTTGAAAGGACCAAACCAAAGGTTATTGAACTTACCATGCTTGGGTTTGTCCTCCCTCCTGGCATCCCACCTCAGCACTAGGTCACCTGCTTAAAAAGTATCTTTTTTTGTTTTCATGTAAAAGGATATCTTGACCTTGCTTTGGTAAGCCTTAGTCTTGTCATTTAATGCTTCCCTCCTTTGTTGAACTTCAATAATCTGAAAATAACACCTCTGTATTTCATTAGGCTTCTCCAATTCCTTCTACAAAAATTTCAACACTGGTATACCAAGATGGGTTGGAAAAACAACATCCACCCCATAGACTAGCTGAAATGGAGAGGTGCCCAGTGACTTCTTGGTGCTGATCCTATCATCCCACAATGCATACTTCAATTTGGAATCCCATGATTTTTTATTTTCAGCTAGCAATTTCTTGATGATCCCGATGAGGGTTTTATTTGATGACTCTGCCAACCCATTCCCCTATGGGTAATATGGTGTAGAGTGTGTCAAGATAATGTTGTAATTCCCACATAAACAATCATATCCTTGGACTTGAATTCCTGATCGTTGTATGTTACTAGTTTCTCGGGGCATCCGAACCTGGCAAAGATGTTTGTCTCCAAAAATTTCATGATCATCTTGTCAGTAGCATTCCTAGTAGGAACAACCTCAATCCACTTTGTAAAGTAATCAGTGGCAGTTAGAATCCACCTGTGTTGTCCACTGGAGGGTGGGTTTATCTCACCTAGGAAATATAGGCCCCATTTTTTAAATGAGCCGCTAACAGTAATGGGTTTCAGGGGTAGTGAGATCGATTTTTTCTTTCTAGTAAATTTCTAACATTATTCACAAGTTCTGACCATGGAAAACACATAAAAAAATATGGTGGGCCAGTAACATCCAACCCTTAGAAATTTGAGGGCTATAGATTTCCAATGTTGGTTCCCTCCACATACTCCTCTATGCATATCTGTTACAACTTGTTTTGAATCATCTTCATTCAGACACTTCAACAAAATACCAATAGGATCTTTCCAATATAAATTCTGGTCTAAAATGAAAATTTTTACAGTATTCAATTTAAGAGACCTAGTCTTGGATTTTTCCAATTCTGGTGGACATTATAGGTGTTGTAAAAAATAAATGATATATTTATACCAGGTTGAAATAAAATACTTATAAAGTATCGGCATTCCCTTCTTCTCAGCTTGTATTAGTGGAGCATCTGACTGGCTAAAGTTGTGGTGTAATTCCAGCGCTATGCAGTTCGAATCAGATAACAATTTTCCAAGGCCCTGTCCCTCGATCAACTTAGTGAGATTTATGTGCAGGTTGTATTCCAAAATTTTGAAAATACACTTGCCCCTCTTCCCCTCTCTTCCTGGCTGGACAAGGATATCCTTTACACTGTTACTAGGAACATAAGTTGTTATGTTGGATTGCAGAACATAAACCCTGAATGACTTCAAAGATTTCACTAAGGCATAAGACTGCTTCTCCAATATATAATATTTCAATTCAACATATCTGTGTGATTTTATGAAGAGGGAGATGGATTGTTCATGCCCATCTTCATTTTTTTGCAACAGTACAACAACAATAGTCTCCTCAGAGGCAAAAGATAAAATTAGGAATTTTTTGGAGTAATCTGGACTAACCAAAACATGGGTTTCAATCAGATCCTTCTTTATCCTTTGGAAGGATGATCTGGATTCATGTGTCCATTTAATGCGATCATCCTTTTTTAGCTTATTAGTAATAAGCATGATGATCTCAACAAAATTTGGTACAAAACGCCTCAAGAAATTTATTTTTCCTATAAAAGATTGTATGGCCTTCTTATTTCTGGGGATGTCAATTTTATGAATGGAATCTACCCTTTCCGGGTCTATATTTACCCCCCTTGTAGATATAATTTGGCCTAGGATGTTTCCTTCTAACACATCAAAATGGGATATTTTTGGATTCAAAGATATTCCATACCTTCTTCATTTTTGAAATATTTGCTCCAGGTGCTACAGATGTTCATCATCAGATTTTGAAAAGATGGTGATTTCATCAAGGTATATAACGATGAACTTGTCCTTTTCACCCACAAATGAAATGTCTATGGCCCTTTTAAAGGTGGCCCCTGCATTCATCATGCCAAAGGGCATTTTTTCATACATGAATGTGCCCCATGGGGTAGTGAAGGAAGTTTTTTCTTTGTCTTTGTTGAGTCTCTATTTTGACATAAGATAATACCCTATATTACCCTATATCTAAGCCTTTTTGCCTCTGTTATAAACCTATACTGGACTACTCCCTCCCAAAACACATACCTAATAGCTATGTCATGTCTACAAGAGGTAATTGATGATTTAAAGCATGCTTGTGTAACTTTCTTAAATTAATTCGACTGAAAGTGTTTTATTTTGTATAATCTTAATAATTTAATTTATGAGCAGTCTATCTAGCACTACCAGACACCGTGTAATTTAGTATCGAATCCATTCCGGTACTCAAGACAGTTTTAATCTGGTACCAAATCCATTCCGGTACCAAGACATGTGCTATTCCGGTACTACCTGCTTTTCTCTATTCCGGTACTAGACTCATGACTGTGTGCAATCCAGTACCATAACCTCTGTTTCTAGAATGCACCAGTTGGACCAGAATAATGGTGAATATTTCGAGAAGATAGTTGGATAGAAGCACCAAAGTCAGTTTTCCAGTTTCAAGAGACTCCATTACTCATGCACTTCATGTCATGAGGATGGAGTCGATTCCTAAAAATTCGATGTAAATCCTAAATGTGAAATTTCTCAAATTGTTTAATGTTTATCCATAGATATTGATAGTATCATCTTACCTTATATAAGGAATGATGTATAGATGATAAAATATATAGATAATAGAGAATGTAAAAAGTATACAATAAGAACCAGACAATACTTATCATTGTCATGTATGAAGTGAAAGACTGTTGATCCAATTTACTAGTTGAATTAATACAGAAAATCTTTCATGTCAATTCTTGGATGTGAGTGAAAAGTTTTAGTTTATTACTCCCTTAAGAGGTTCCTTGTTGGTTTGGCAAGGACCCACCGCCCCAACTAAGGTAAACCTCCTTGTATACGTTCTATGTGTTTGTGTGGATAGTTTACAACAGTGTCTGTGTGATTGATCTTTATTCCATTTTCAGGATTGAGCATTGAGTTAATCATTTTGGATTGGTATGAATAAGAAAGTGTTAGATCGAATAGACATTTCATTCTCAGATGTTGAAGGTAGCTATTTCATAATTTGAAGTGTGGGACTGATATTTTGAGTTTATGATTGTAGTGGACCTAGTATCGCAAGGGACCATGAGACTTTATATTTCATCTTCATGTGATGTAATAAAGTCTTTCATTTATACTAAACTTCCCTTGTGCTGGTTTGATTGAATTACATGAGTTTGAAGTTGGCTTTTGTTTCGAGAATTGTTGGAATTGATTGTCTTAATTGCTACAGGAGACAAGATTCTTAAAGTTCATCTTTTCAGTTCAAGCACCTGAAATGAACAGACTTGTTTCTCTAGGACAACGTCTCTTTGATTGACTGTTTGTTTAAGTTTCATTATTAGTTTTCTCTTCTAGGTTCAGAGAATATTTTGGAGTATTTAGAAATCTTAGAAATAGGATTTTTATGTTATTAATTATTTCCTATATGCAATAGACTTAGGTAGGTTACTTGTTCTCAGCACATATGGTGTAACGACTCTTTCAATTAGGAATCCCGGATTGACATTTAAATGAGTGTGAAATATACATTGA
The DNA here is from genome assembly GCA_009831015.1 of Picea engelmannii. Taxonomy (NCBI): domain Eukaryota; kingdom Viridiplantae; phylum Streptophyta; class Pinopsida; order Pinales; family Pinaceae; genus Picea; species Picea engelmannii. The sequence continues at coordinate 41,788 of ML796294.1, read as the reverse complement.
ACATATTGATGCACCAACATTTTGGCACCGTTGTCAGGGAGTTGTAAACGATAACAGGTAGCATATTTTTATTTGATGAAGTATTGGATTGGATTTGAGGATAATCTGAGGGCGGGGAGAAGACGATAAGACGAAAGGTAAGAAATTGCGCGTCCACTTTGGTGGGGTTGCTCCAAAGTCAGGCTGTCCTCCTACCTCTAATTAGGAATCTGTGTTTTCATTGATTTCATTTTTTTTATGAGTAGGTACAGGGATAATAAAGGTAGATTTATTTCTCCTAAAATCTCATAAAAACTAGAGAAACAAACAACAAATAACCCCCCCCCCCGCCCTTATACTAATTCATTGAAAACTCATGCAGGAAAAATTCACAGAGGAGAGAGCTCAAAGGAAACAATTGCAACAACAGTAAAAGGCACTAGATCTGAAGCCACTATTCATATTAAAGACATAAGGAAGCAAGAAAGGGAGGAAGCACTGGCAACCCCATCCAGAGGAGAAACTGGAAAAGAAGCAGAGGTGGTAATAGAAGAGGTTGCATCTGTTGTTGGAAGGCCACACAAAACCTTGGAACTGCCAGAGATACCAGGTAACCTGGTGATGGAACCATCAATCAGTGGAGAAAATTCACCACCTCCCTACATATTTCTTGGAAACATGGCAGAAGAAGAGGGAAACATAGCCAATGAAACAAAGACATTTGGATTCCCCATACTGGATATGGATAAAGACGTTTCTATGAAGAACATTCCATTATCTTCACTTCCTCATTTCCGAGGTATGTCGACAGAAGACCCTGACTCGTTTTTATTTGAATTTGACATATTGTGTAGGAGCTATAACTACACAGGTAATGCTAAAAAATTAAAACTTTTCCCAACCACACTAAAAGATTCGGCACTACGGTGGTTCATGAGCTTAGGGGAACACACAATTTTGTCTTGGGATGGTATGAAGAAGACCTTCCTCTAGAAATACCAATATTATTGCAAACCTAGGGACGCTAGGAATGATATATTCAAAATGCAGCAATCAGAAGAAGAAACCTTAGAAGACTACCTAGAAAGGTTCTTATACAATTACCAAAAGACTAAGCAATTTTCCTTAGATATAACTACAGTTAGGACTGTCTTTCTAAAGGGTGTGAGGGATGATTGCATTGAAGTGTTAAACCTCATGAGTTCTGAGGACGTATACCAAAAGCCATTTGCAGACATAGCAAAGTATTGTAAAAGATACTCTCGCAGTCAAGCTAAAACGGGGAAAAGTATAAGGGACCCTACCAACAAAATTGCTAAACCCACATCCAGAGGTGTCATGAGGATTGAACTAGGAAATCTATTGGAAAAATTTAAAACAAATATCCTACACACCATCAGTTCCCAACTAGATGCCATGAAAATTAAAAGAAAACAAGAGGAAGAAAATGTTGCGTTAGCAATTTTCTGTCATCAGTGTAGGAGGAAACACCCTGAAAAGGAATGCCCCCTCAATGTTATAGAAATATGTGGTATTTGCATATAGGACCATCATAATAATGAATGCCCTTCTCTTCCCAGACTCAAGGCCATCTTCAAGGGGGGAGGAGAACTTGAGACATCCTACCCCCCTAGGAGACCACAGAGACAACAAAACCCCAGCATGTTTGCCGACCCAATTACACAATACCCCCAACAGTAATGGGTACCCCCCATGTATTATCCTCAGTGGTCTACACAAACCCAAACTTGGCAACAGGGGTGGAGAGGACCTATATATGGAAATGTCCCCTTTCAACCAACAAATTTTCCCACCTATCCACAATATCCTTCGAATATTTCACAATTTCTCCTAGGATTTAACCCCCCTGCTCTTCTTCCACCCCCACAACCACAACAACCACTTGCACTACCCATGAATCCAAATATGCAGCAACCAATGCAAGATGAACCCATCCAAAACCCTCCTCGACCTACTCTTATTCCTGCACAACCTATCCCTAACCCAAATAACAGACCGACACAACCTATACAAAATGTTGAAGTAAAAACCTTTCCTACATATTTAATAATGCCAGCTCCGTTTAATGGAATTGAATTAAGATCAGGAAGGATTGTAAACAAAAAAAATGCCACTATGGTCATTCAGGAGGAACAAGTGCATAATCACACAAACCAAGAAGAAAAAATAGATGTCCAAACGGTTCAAAGAGAAGAACAGATGACTGAAGCATTGAACGAAAAAAGAAACACTCCGGTACCACAAGAAATCCCTTCTCCCAACTCCCTTGCAATAGAAACACCCCATGAAATGAATCCCCCTTACCCAGAAAGGCTGCTCGTAAAGAAAACTGAGGAACCTCTAGAACATAATATAGAGTCTGAACTCTGGAATATATGTGTAAAGATCCCACTACTATAGTCCATTAAAGACATACCTATCTATGCTAAAATTGTAAGGGACCTTTGCATTAAAAATCTAGGGAAAAAGAGGAAGGAACCTCTTGTCATACGGGTGGTAGGGTAGTTATCCGAATTTATAACAGAAATGCCTTCCAAGTATAGCGATCTAGGAAACCTAGTGGTAACCATAGAAATCAATGGTGTTTCCTTACCTAACACATTGATTGATCTAGAGGCAGCAATAAATGTGATGTCAGTAAACACTATGAAAACACTACAACTAGATCACTTAAGACCTACACAAACTTTCCTAGAGCTTGAATATAAGTCAGTCATCACCCCAATAGGAAGTTTAGACGATATAATAGTGACATTGGCCTCTTGGGAATACCCTATGGATTTCTTGGTAATCCATCCCAAATCCCCCAAACCAGGACACCCAGTGGGACTCGGTCGACCTTGGTTGGCCACTGCTGATGCATTCATCAGTTGTCGATCTGGAGAAATGACAATTTCCAATGGAACTCAGAGTCAGAAACTTATCCTTTTTCCCCTCACCCAACCAACCATTGAAATTCCTCTCTGGTTTGAGAATCCTTATGGGGAGGAGGACTATACTCAGCCGTTATTGACACTTGAACAAGTAAAAGGAGTACAAGAACACTCTGAAGAACAAATCTTAAGTCTATTCTTGGCTGCTTCGGCATGCATTGACTATCCCCAATCTTTCCCTAACTACACACACATCTTTAGCCCTGAATTTCAAGAAATTTGGCACCCTTCCACTTATACAATAGCCACTCTTTCACAAGTAGAGGAAGGGAAGGAATCTGTTGTCCAAGCTGTAGAAATCAGTTCTGGGAAGTTCCTGTATATCAATGCCAGCCTAGAAACAGATCAACAACAAAAGCTGGTACACATGATTCAAGGGAAATCTAATGTGTTTGCATGGGATTACTCTGACATGAAAGGGATCCACCTAGATACATGTATGCATAATATTTACACTAACGATCAGATCAGACCTATCTGACAGCCCCAGAGAAGAACCTAGCCTTGAAATATATAGTAAAGGAAGAACTCCAAAAACTCCTACAAGCCAATTTCATTTACCCTATATCAGATAGCAAATGGGTCTCCCCATTAGTCATTGTACCAAAGAAAAATGGGAAATGGAGGATTTGTGTGGACTTTCGAGAACTAAACAATGCCACCTATAGGGACTACTTCCCTTTACCTTTCATAGATCAGGTCTTGGATACCTTATCTGGGAAGAGATACTTTTCTTTCCTGTACAGGTTGAGTGGTTACAACCAAATACAAATTTCACCAGAAGACCAGGATAAGACCACATTTACCTATCCTTAGGGAACCTATGCCTATAGTGTTATCCCCTTTGGGTTATGCAATGCCCCTACTACCTTTCAGAGGGTTGTCTTGGCTATTTTCTCCGATCTGACCAATGATTGTGTGGAAGTCTACATGGATGACTTCACGATATATGGGGATGATTTCCAATAGGCATTAGATAATTTGAAGAAGGTACTGCTTAGATGCAAAGAGACCAACCTCTCACTTAGTCACGAAAAATCAAGAATGTTGCTTACTGAAGGAATTTTTCTAGGTCACCACATCTTCGGTACCGAAATAAGAGTGGACCCTGCCAAAATTGACATTATTTCCCAAATTAAGATCCCTAGTTCAAAAAAGGAAATCACAAGTTTCTTAGGGCATGCCGGATGCTATAGGAGGTTTATTCAAAATTTTACAAACCTAGCTGCCCCCCTTTTCAAACTACTAATGAAAGATGTTGAATTATGTTGGGATGAGCAATGCCAAATCTCCTTTGAGATCTTAAAAACAAAAATTTCAAGTTCTCCTGCTTTGATAGGTCCAAACTGGTCTCTTCCTTTCCATATCTGTACAAATGCATTAGATACCTCTTTGGGAGCTGTATTAGGACAAAGGGAAGGGCATATTCCTTATGCTATATACTTCATTAGTAAGAACCTCTCACCTGCTGAAGCAAACTATACTGTCACAGAGAAAGAATTTTTATCAGTAGTACATGCCATCAACAAGTTTAGACATTATATAACAGGATACGAATTTTCTTTGCACACTGACCACTCAACTATCATATTTCTAATGAATAAACCTGTTACAAATGCTAGAGTAACTAGATGGTTGTTGTTACTACAAGAATTTAATATCATTATCATAGATAGGCCTGGAAGAGACAACTTGATTGCTGATTTCCTGTCTAGGCTTATCCATACAGGTGACAATACTCCAGTAGATGATGATTTTCCTGATGAGAATTTATTTTCCATTTCTACTTTCACCCCTTGGTATGCAGACGTAACCAACTATTTGGTAACTGACAAGCTGCCTCAAGGTATAACATCCAGAGAAAAATAGAGAATCATTCAACTAAGTGCCAATTATATGTGGCATGAGGATACCCTATACCAAACGGGATCTGATTTGGTAATCAGAAGATGTGTTCGGGAAGATGAAATGCATGATATCTTCAGAGCCTGCCATGATGGCCCATGTGGAGGCCACTTTGCTGACAAAAGGACAGCTTACAAAATCCTACAATCTGGCTATTATTGGTCGACCATTTTTAAAGATGCAAAGAAATACGTGGCCAGCTGCGATGATTGCCAAAGAATGGGAAAACCTACATCAGTCGATGAAATGCCACTCCAAGCCCAAGTAGTAATCAAACCCTTTGAAAAATGGGCCTTAGATTTTGTAGGACCTATCAATCCCATGTCCCGCAGAAAAAAATACATATTAGTTTTCACAGACTATGTAACAAAATGGGTAGAAGCCAAGGCCCTGTATTTAGCTAATGAACAATTTGTTGTAGACTTTCTCTTTGAGGAAATTTTCACTCGTTTCGGGGTACCTTGGGAAATAGTCACTGAACTAGGGACACAATTCACCTCAAATTTGGTCAAGGATCTTACCGAACAATACAAGATCAGACACAGAAAGTCTTCTCCCTATCATCCCCAAGCCAATGGCCAAGTGGAATCGACCAACAAAGTGATAGAGGCCATCCTCACTAAGACTATTCAGCTGCATCACAAAGATTGGGATGATAGGTTTCATGAGGCCTTGTGGGCCTATAGGACAACCTGGAGAAATACGATAGGCCATACACCTTATGAGTTGGTGTATGGGAAGCAGGTATTGTTTCCCATAGAGTTTTAGGTAAAGACCTTCAGAACTTCCATGCAATTAGGAATGGACCTGAATGAAGCTAAAAAACAGAGGCTATTACAATTGAACGAGCTTGATGAGATAAGACAAGATTCTCTACAAAGAACCACCCTGATACAAGAGAAAAGGACCAAATGGTACGAAAAGTACATTAAAAAGAAGTCCTTCCAGCCAGGTGAATAGGCCCTCCTATATGATAGAAGATTCAAAATTTTTAAAGGCAAACTGTCTACCAGATGGATGGGGACCTATGAGGTTGATACAATCTATGACAATGGTGCAGTAAGGATAAATACTATTGATGAAAATCAGACTTCCCTTGTTGTAAATGGACATCAACTGAAGGTTTATCACAAACCTCTGTCAAAGGAGGATTTTGTCAAAAAATTTCTTTAGACTTCCAAAATGCAACTGGTAAGCAAGAGGGTTTCCCCTCCTGCTGACCTACCATAGTAAGTTCAAATTGTATAAATTCATTTTCTGTACATAGGTGTGTCATGAGATGATTTTTTTCTTTATTTTTAACTAACAAAGACAAAATAAAAATTGGTGGTGTTCCCATGTAGATAAACAAATAAGGAGGACAACTACCAGAGAGAGTCTTCTTTAAGTTTTTCAGACTCTTTAAAATTGAAAATACCGGTGAGCAGGAACTGGCTCGGGCTTGATAAAATCCACGTGACAGTATAGAGAGTATTCTTTAAGTTTTTTAAACTCTTTAAAATTGAAAATACCGATGAGCAGGAACTGGCCTGGGCTCGATAAAAATCCATGGGACAATATAGAGATTTTCCTTTAAGTTTTTCAGACTCTATAAAATTGAAAATACCGGTGAGCATTAACTAATATGGGCTCGATAAAAATCCACAGAAAATTAGTAGTTAGGATTATTATTGTATTGTAATAAAAGTGTAAATTCCAGCAAAAGCATTGTCACCTTGGTTCCAGAAGAAAAGGAGTTTTGTCATCTTAGTCACTGGCCATTACAGAGTACCCTCCTATTACAAAGATTTCCTGCATTATTCCTCGATAAACTTTGGCAACTACAGGGTTTTCCAAACGAATTTGACCATAGAACACCAGCTATTCCTATAAATCACTGTGACCAGAATCAGTGTCAAGATTTTTAAGCTCCGGGAAAATGTTCATTTTTGTGCTTATCTCGCATCGATGATCACCTCTATGTATGAAGGGCCACCCCTGTACCAAATCATTTTGTTGTGCCTATCCGGTACCAAATCCTATCCAGTATAAAAGAAGGGACCCTACATTATTCTGATACTAATTACCAATGTTACACACAGGTGATCCGACACTCAGGTAATATCGTACCAACTACAAATTCTACACATAGATGATCCGGTACTGGTAAGAATATGACGGGTAACTTTCATCATGTTTCCAAGTCGTTGTCCAATTATTAGTGCTAGGACATACATATTCGACACTTTTTTTCATATTATTTAGGAATTAGACTAAATATGCATTTAGAACATCTGATTTCTCTTGGATCATGACGTACCCTTGTTTTTGTCACGAATCTCTGTAGAAATCTTAGACCTCACCTCCGTGAGGAGGAAGTTTCCTACGAAATATCAAGAGTGCAAAGTCATGATGTCTTTTATCATATCAAACTCATACTCCCTCTATCTATCTGGTAAATAAACCCCATAATTTGTTTCCGTGCTATATGAGATGACACGAACCACGAATCACATCATATCGAGTAAGGATCCTAGCCGATTTCATATACACGAGTCCCAATCATAATGACCACATCCTTCCGTGAATATCGTCCGACACCAAGCTTCCCATGAATCTGGAAACTGTTAGTAGATCCAACCTACCTTGCCATATCATCATGAGTATCAATGTGACCATTGTAATCTACACTTCCATTCATAAACACTCTTTTGGATGGATCTGCCATCCAGATGAGTGTTATTTACCATTGTTGTTACACCATCTATAGACACCCTATTCCTTTGTATCCCTTGTATGTTTCTCCCAACCGATACTCTATCATCCAGTACTCAATCCTTGACCCTCTGTCTGTGCTTTATCCACCCGAGAGAATTGTTTAAGCTAGCATGGGGGTCGATAGGCATGAGCCCATATTTCAAATACACAGAGAAACAAAAAAATATCAGCCTTGTAAGAACAAATATGAACAGGCAGGGTGGGTGCCATTCTTGGAGAAATTTAAAGCTCATCATGAGGGAATTTCTCTTGTCTTTGCGCAGAGATATGATGGAGAAAATGTGCAGCTTGGGGATATGAAGTCAACAATTACAGAGGCCACTATAGAAGAAGCTACGGGTCTCCCGATGTCTGGAGAAAAATACTTCAAGAGAGTGATCATTGACAAAAAGATCTACCAACAATTCCTTAAGCCAGAACATCACGACCCCAATTGGACCAACGACGTCCCTCGAAGCTACATCAAAGAAGAATATTGGACGATGCTTATAAGTCTGCAGAAATTCCTCACCTACGACGGAAGGTATGCCATGAACTTCATTTATCATTTAAATCTTTTATCACATTTCGAGGGAGGACCACGGATTAATTTTCCCCACTTTTTATGGATGAGTTTAAAGAAAATGGCAAGAGGGGTGAGTTCAGTTTCCAATAAACCTAAGACTAGCCTTCATCATCACGGTTTAATCAAAATTTTGGTTGTTCATGCTTTAAAAACACAAGGGGGTAGTTGGAAGCAGTTACTCCAACAGAGTTTCGCTCAAGAAAAATATAAGTTGGTCAAGACACATGAGGCAGGGACACACAGTGAAGGCTCAAGCAGAAAAGCAAAGAAAGACAAAAAAATGACATCATGAGGTAAAGAAGACATTGTTATGCCCAACTCATCTCAGCCCATTGAGAAATCAGTGACAGAAAAGTCTATCGTAGGGGAACCTGTTATATTAAGAAAGAAGACAACCACTCAATTCCAGAGAGTAAGTCCTACTTCGGTTCAAAGGGGTAAAAGATGAAAAGAGGGATCAGAACCAGGTGGTCAATCGGATAGCGTTCCTGAAACAATTGTGGAAATGTCATCATAACTAGCCAGTCAAATAGAGAAGACCTTTGACTTCCATTTACAAAGAAAGAAAAATTCTACACCAGCTAAAGCGTCTAGCTCAGTGTTAAGAACCAAATATCAATATAGCATAGAAAAACCTCAGAAAAAGTACTCAATGCCTTGAAAAAGAGATAATTTCATATAACAAGCCTCTTCGAGGGGGTAACCACCTTTTACCCCACTTAAATGTTCAAGTACAAGATGATTCAAAATGAAAATGTCTCCTTGGTATATATAGGAGACTAGGAGGTATAATTACAACTAATGGCCTAAAGCCAACATAAATAAAATAACATTACTAATATAATATGCCCCAATTAAGGGGTAATGAGCCAATATTAGGGCTTAACATGACCCTCCCCCTGAGACAAGTGTTGTCTGCAATGCTTGAGTAACTCTGGATGCTTTTGTATAAAAAACTCATCTTCCCAAGTGGAATCTTCAGTCTGTAGTTTCCTCCATTTAATGAGATACTCTGAAATGGATCTATTCCTCAACTAGCGAATTCTTGTGTCAGTGATGGCTTCAGGATCCAATATGGTTTTTCCTTCCTCATCAAGTTCTGGAAATATAGTTTGAACTAGGATCTTATCGCCTATAACCTTCTTTAAGCATGAAACAGGGAAAACTGGGTGTACTCGTGAAGATGCAGACAGTTCCAATTTGCATGCCATAGTACCAATCTTTTGCAACACCTTATAAGGGCCATAGTACTTTGGTGATAATTTATTATCCTTCTTGGCTTGCTTGAGGGACATCTGTTTGTATGGTTGTAGTCATAAAAACACCCAATCCCCTACTTAAAAATTTCTTTCACTATGATGTTGATCTTCTTGTTGTTTCATG
>ML796294.1:16774-29067 GCA_009831015.1 Picea engelmannii | reverse complement strand
ACGCATTTCTTCACCTTCATCAAGAGTCCAAGTAGGATTTTCTGGAGGCTTATTTGGTGTAGAAGTTCCCTTTTTTGGTGGCATGTTGGCCAAGTATCACTTTTGAACCTTGATTTTGAGGTGGTTCTGCTAGACAATATTTTGTATGTTGTATCTCCCAAGTTTCAACCCTTCTGGGTATGAAACTTTCTTTTATGTAGTTCTATGATATTTCTTCTCTGCAATGCCATAGGTCTGATCAAAATTGGATGTGCCAAGTGGAATTTATGGTAAATTCCCCACAACTTGCCGATTTTTTTCCCTTCCAGGAGATCTCACTTGTATAGCGTGCCCTGCAAAAAATAATTGATATAAAATTCTTAAACTCGCACCAGAAATACTACAAACTGTCACAATCCAATGAAACCGGTCCCACTGAATTTGGATACTCTAGGAAAATTTATGATTGTTTTACCTGGAACACCTTCTTGAGACTAGTCAATAGGACTAGTTAGATACCCTATCTTACACAGGGTGTATCTACAAAATTAAGATGACCCAGAAGCTGAAATGTTTACCACAGATACCTTACTAATTTTTGTAAATAGCCTCTGGAGTTCAGGGTCTGAAACATTACAAAAAAAAAATTATAGCGAAAATTCCGCAATGGATCAGTTCAGGATGATTCCAAAACCCTATATTGTATAGGATGTATCTCTGAAATTATAAGGCCTCAGGAGATGAATTTTAAACCCAATGTACCTTGATCTGTCTACTAAATATCTTCCAATTTGTTCCTTCTGAGACATTGTATAAAAAAAGTTATAGCGAAAATTCCAAGGTATCTCAGATGTAGCAGCGAAACCCCAAGACCTTGAGCTCTGATACCATATGTTAAGAACCAAATATTAATATAGCATAGAAAAACCTCAGAAAAAGTATGCAATGCCTTGAAAAAGAGATAATTTCAGATAATAAGCCTCTTCGAGGGGGAAACCTCCTTTTACCCCACTTAAATGTTCAAGTACAAGATGATTCAAAATGAAAATGTCTCCTTGGTATATATAGGAGACTAGGAGGTATAATTACAACTAATGGCCTAAAGAATACATAAATAAAATAACATTACTAATATAATATGCCCCAATTAAGGGGTAATGAGCCAATATTAGGTCTTACACTCGGTCCTGTGCCCTAAAGACCAATGATCATAGCATAAGAAACAAAAGAAGGAGGAGAAAAATCAACAAGAGATTTTACTAGAGCCAACTGTAAAAACCCCTCTGAAATCGTCTAAAGAATTGAAAAGTAATTCTGAAGTTACTCGGCCTTCCCAAAACTCAGTTGGTGAACTGAAGGAGACCGCTAAGGTGACAAATAAAAATAGAAAGAAACTAGAAGGAAAGGAGGCACAAGATCTAGAGCCCACGCCTCGATCTTCTAGGATAGGAATACAGGTTTTCCAGTAGAAGCAAACCCCAGAATTTACAATTCAATCCCGCAAGATAAAAGTCAAGTCAACACAGGAGCAACAGGTGTCCAAGCCTACCCCTATCAGTAAATTTAAGAAAAGGAAATTGTTTGAAGAAACTCCTACCCCTGTTAGCAAGTCTAAGAAAGCCTCACTGCCCATACGCAGGAACACCATAAGTATGGCCAAACATGTGACAACTCCAAACACACCTTCTCCTCAAAGAGAAGCTATGGATATTCCAAGTTCTCCAGAAAAAGAGAATGGTTGGGGAGTTGCCATAAGAGAAACAAAAGGACTGGTAACAATAAGTGAGACAGAAGGGTTGGTAACAGAGACTTTGATGGATTTGAGGAAAGGAAAAGAATCTCGAGAGGTGGTAACTCAGGAGGCACTCACATCGAGTCTAGGCAAGTCCCTGAGCAGACAAAAGATGATAATGAAGGCTTTGAGGAATCTGAGGAAAGAAAAAGAGGCTTGAGAGATGGTGGCCAAGAAAGTACTAACACCAAGCCCAGACAAGTCCCTGAATGAACAAACATTATTAACATAAATTAAGAGATTGAAGCAAGAAGTTGAGGAATACAAAATACTGGACAGGCATATCAAGGTAGAGAATGCGGAATTGAAAGAGCAACATGCATAGGTATCTACCAAACTTAACAAGGTCTTGTGATTGGTCCATTACACTAGGGTGATCAAGAAGGAATTGAAGAATGAATCTTTTGGTGTTAACATCTTGCAATCTGAGGAATAACAGAGGAGGGTCCAATTGTGTAGAAAGTTTTTGGGTATCAGTTTTTGATAACGTTGCATGAGGACATGCAACATCTTCAACATGGGGGAAATGTTGAGTCTCTATTTTGACATAAGATAATACCCTATCTTACCCTATATCTAAGCCTTTTTGCCTCTATTATAAACCTATAATGGACTACTCCCTCCCAAAACACATGCCTAATAGCTATGTCATGTCTACAAGAGGTAATTGATTATTTAAATCATGTTTGTTTAACTTTCTTAAATTAATTCGATTGAAAGTGTTTTATTTTGTATAATCCTAATAATTTCATTTATGAGCAGTCTATCTAGCACTACCAGACACTATGTAATCTGGTACCGAATCCATTCTGGTACTCAAGAAAGTTTTAATCTGGTACCAAATCCATTCTGGTACCAAGACGTGTGCTATTCTGATACTACCTGCTCTTCTCTATTCCGGTACTAGACTCGCGACTGTGTGCAATCTGGTACTAGAAACTCTATTTCCAGAATGCGCTAGTTGGACCAGAATAATGGTGAATATTTCGAGAAGACAGTTGGATAGAAGCACCAAAGTCAGTTTTCCAATTGCAAGAGACTCCATCGCTCATGCACTTCGTGTCATGAGGATGGAGTCGATTCCTAAAAATTCGATGTAAATCCTAAATGTGAAATTTCTCAAACTATTTAATGTTTATCCATAGATATTGATAGTATCAACTTACCTTATATAAGGAATGTTGTATAGATGATAAAATATATAGATAATAGCGAATGTAAAAATTATACTGTAAGAACCAAACAATACTTATCATTGTCATGTATGAAGTGAAAGACTGTTGATTCAATTTACCAATTGAATTAATACATAAAATCTTTCATGTCAATTCTTGGATGTGAGTGAAAATTTTTAGTCTGTCACTCCCTTAAGAGGTTCCTTGTTGGTTCGGCAAGGGCCCACCACCCCAACTAAGGCAAACCCCCTTGTATATGTTCTGTGTGTTTGTGTGGATAGTTTACAACAGTGTATGTGTGATTGATCTTTATTCCATTTTCAGGATTGAGCATTGAGTTAATCATTTTGGATTGGTGTGAATAAGCAAGTGTTAGATCGAATAGAAATTTCATTCTCAGATGTTGAAGGTAGCTATTTCATAATTTGAAGTGTGGGACTGATATTTTGAGTTTATGATTGTAGTGGACCTAGTATCGCAAGGGACCAGGAGACTTTATATTTCATATTCATGTGCTGTAATAAAGTCTTTCAGTTATACTGAACTTCCCTTGTGCTGGTTTGATTGAATTACTTGAGGTTGAAGTTGGCTTTTGTTTCGAGAATGGTTGGAATTGATTGTCTTAATTGCTAGAGGAGACAAGCTTCTTAAAGTTCATCTTTTCAATTTGTTTCTCTATGACAACGTCTCTTCGATTGACTGTTTTTTTAAGTTTCATTATTAGTTTTCTCTTCTAGGTTCAAAGAATATTTTGGAGTATTTAGAAATCTTAGAAATAGGATTTTTATGTTATTAATTATTTCCTATATGCAACAGACCTGGGTAGGTTACTTGTTCTCGGCACCTATGGTGTAACGACTCTTTCAATTAGGAATCCCGGATTGACATTTAAATGAGTGTGAAATATACATTGAACATATTGACGCACCAACAGTATTCTCCAAGCATTACTATTTGGTTGTATCAAGAATAACCATCCAGCATGGAAATTCTGTGGGAACCTACTACTCTTTGAAAAATATGGCCCATATTGGGAAATGGATAGTTTTCTTTCAATGAACACTTGTTTAGGTTTCTGAAGTCCACACATAAACTTATTTCTCTACTCAGTTTCCTGACAGGTACCAATTTAGCCACCCAATATGAATATCTCAAGGGCACAATGATTTTGGCATCAAGAATACTTTTCAATTCTTTTTCAATAATATACATTAGCATAGGATTAAATTTTCTAATTTTTTGCCTAAATATCTTTGATCCCACCTTCAAAGGAATCTTATGTTGAATGATGTCAGTATAAAAGGTCTTCAAGTCCTCATAAGACCATGAAAAAATATCAGCAAATTTTTTCATAAGGCTAACATACCTGTCTCTCTTCTCATCTAGCAATGCTCTAGATATCTTGACCAATTTGGGAGTTGCAGTTGTCCCAATGTTGCAGTCTACAACCTCCTATTCATGACTTTTAATGAAAATTTTCCTGTAGACATCATTGTTGTCAAAATTCCTCTCTAGTGGGACTAAGCCCCTTGGAATATGATTTGTTTTGAGCTCCACAATGTTGTGACCAACCACCTTGTTCAAAAAAGGATGTGCCTGCTGATTTTCTTCTTTGTCATCCTCGTTCTCTTGGTCAATGGAAATATTTGAAAATTCCTCAATGGTTTGCAGAAATAGTTTGAGCTCCAGATCATCACTTAAAACCTATGAGTGCTTAACATTGTTTAGTATAGATGTTCTATTCCTAAACTCCACCTCATATTTAACATTTGGACCAATGGGAGGCCTGGAGGTACTAGAAACCAGAGCTAAAGAGTCTTCCCTTTGATTGGCATCTCTGGAGACAAAGGAAATATTGAAAGCTAGAAAGAAATTGTCAACTATGTCCCATACCTCATTTATGTATTGTCTTAGCTTCAATTGATTTGTTTGATAATTTTCCTTCACCTAATTGACAACTAGTTCAGAATCACCAAAGTCTAACAATTTTTCAATGGCCATGTCTTTAGTAGCTCTCAATCCCAACACCAAGGCTTCATACTTTTCTATGTTGTTGGTTGTTTCAAATTCTAATTTGTATGAAAGTGACACCACCTCCTTTGAAGGGGAAATGAGTACTATCACAACTCCAAAACCCTCCTTTGAAGATGATCCATCAAAATACATCTTTCATACTTCATTTCCTTTGGCTATCTCTGGATGATTTCTGCATTTGCTCACTGATATTTCTGGAGCATCATCATTAATATGAAAAATAGATGACCCAATTTCATCCTCTAAAACATAAATTGGATGATTGCATGGATTCTGATGATCACTCACAATGTAAGCCAACCTAACTTATCTGTACAATGTTCTGTGTTCTCCTCCAAAAACAGGGATGGTCGCATGTGTAAGATCCATCTACATGGATCCTCCTACTTTCTTGTTCCGGGACTTGGAGAAAAGCATGTCGAAATTGGGGGGTATATCAACTACAACAATATCCATAACCACAATTTTCATGGGCGAAAGAGATTGAGAAACAACCAAATCCTTAATTAATCCAAATCATTTAACCTTTTTTGGAGTCAAAAGTGTAAAGGTCCTGGTATGTCTTGGTAATTTCTAACCCTAACTCTTCCATGAAAAACTTAGGCATGAAATTATGAAAGGCCCCTGATTCCATTAGGAAATTATGAAATATTTTTTCATGTACATTCAAGGATATATAAAAAGGTGGGGAAGCATCAGACCCATATTCAATGTGTGGATCAACAGTGATAGTAGGATTTTCATCCTGCAAGATTATCACATTAGTTGAGATAGCATGAGCAGGGGGTTTCAAAACCTTCATGATAGACTTCTTGAAAGGCTCATTTTTCAGTAACTCTGTTAAAGGTACAAGGATCTTGATTTTACTTAACTCATGCTCTATGTTAAAAGAAGTTGGTTGTATGTCTTCTTATTTTACCTCTGGAACAACAGGTTTAGTTGGTTGTTGTTGATATATATTATTTGTTGTATCTTTGTTTGGACCTTGATTGGGAGGGGAATCTGATTTCTTATTTTGAATGGGAACATTTGTTTTAGGACCCCCTACCATAGGTATTAAATCGTACTTCTTTTGAGGCTGGCTTTGAAAAATATCTTCTCCCTTTACATCATCATCAAACTAGTTTGAAAATTGAGAGACTTCACAGTCTTGCTGGGTCAGATGACTAGGATAGAGGTCAGTTCCATTAAACAGTACTGCAGATTCATCTCCAATTTCATTACCATCATCCATATCCTCAGCTTCATTGTTTTGAAAAGGAGGAATAACCCTTTGATCTTCAAGATTCCTCCTTTCCCTCTACATGATTTGAGGGGAATTATTAGTCCTTATAAAATGATTAGTGTTCTTGTTTGCAACATATTGATATGGTCTATTTGGCTACTTGCCTTCCCCTTTCAATTTAGCTATTTATGAAGTCAGGGATTTCAAGGTTCGGGTCACCTCATCTATCTTTGGGTCATATTTTGTTGGGTTAGAAGAATATGGAAGATCTTACCTCTTCTTTGTTTTGTCCCTATATGATGTTTTCTTCAATTTTGTTGATGCTAGGATGTTAGACTAAACCTTAATGGTTTCCTCTTGCATAGAAAAAAAAAGTGGTGGACTTCCTCTCCCTTAACAAGAGAGAAAATTCAGCATCAAATGCATTTTCAAATGTGATCTTAGCTGAGGATTCAATTGGCTTGATATCATCAGGGATATTTTTATACATATTATTGAACCTCTTAGTGAAGTTTGACACAGACTCACCATTATTCCCTCTTAAATCCTCAAACTCAGTGATGTAGTACATGTAATCCCTCCTGTCTCCCCATTGTTTTCAAAAGGCCTCATCCAATGCCTCAATACCTGTGGTCTAACCCTATCTTCTATCACATGTAATCCCTCCTGTCTCCCCACTGTTTTAGAAAGGCCTCATCCAATTCCTCAATACTTGTGGTCTAACCCTAGCTTATATCACATGTAATCCCTCATGTTTCCCCACTATTTTAGGAAGGCCTCATCCAATGCCTCAATACCTGTGATAGAATATGGGGTTAGACCACAAAACCACTTCCTTACCTCTGCATCCAAGCTTTGCACAAACAACCTCATCCATACATCTACATGTTCAATGTTAAAATTGTTTGCAAAGTTGTAAAATGCTACCAGATGTTCTTCAACAGTCACATCTCCCTCACCATTGTATATTGGAAGATATTTCATGTACTCAACTATTGGAACTGCATTTAATTTTTGAAAAACCACTAAAGGTGCATACCTGAATGTAATGATGGATTCCATCCTATTGACAACCATGTTTGGGACAACTGGGCTTTGAGGTTGAGGAGGATATCTGGGTGTGGTTTCTTGAGAATATGATGAGGAAGAATTTGAGGCAAGAGATATTGAGGACTTATCACGAGGGAGTTTTCAAAAATAATAATGTTAGGCTACTTTTTGTTGAGGACATGGGCAACCTTTCCAGATGTAGGCCCAACTTTGGATGGAAAGGGATTTCTTTGAGCAAGTGTGGAATTTCTTAGTTGCCTCTATGGATCAAAATTTTTTGTATGACCATTCAGGTCAAGGTTGACTTTTGAGGCTTTAATATGCTCATGATTTGATTTCCTGAATCCTTTCTCGGTAGCCAATATTCCTTAATAGATTTTCATTCAGTGGAGTTGCTAGGTGAAATATGGCAGTCAATTTTGTGTTTGATATTTTTTCACCATCAAAGATCATATCTGGTCATTTTTTTTCTCCCAGTTCTCCCAGGAAAAGATGTTTCGTTACTCCATTCCCAAAAAACGACACCAGAAGATGTTGGTCCTAACACTAGTACATTTGGGTCAAATTTCAACGACGTGTTCGACACAATTGCCCCTTTATATTTTCAGGAGAACGACAAACAACAAACCCCCTCAAACATCGTTTCACATGATGTCTCTTTTCTAATGCCATAGATATCGTCTCTGTTGAGACGTTTCATGCTGACATGTTTCATATCATATTTGACTGTCCAAACCCCATATAGTCATCGCTACAGTGATGCCAGAAACATCAGAATTCTGACGTCCCATTTATTTGGTCTCCACTATGTGGATGCCATGGAATCTACACTCAGAATGTCGCAACACCGACGCCAGTTAACGTTGCTATTCCGAAGTGTATGCAATATTGCTTGCGATGTGAATGCCATGAGATTTCCGATGTGTATGCAATCTTGCTTGCAACGTAAACGCCATGGGAGCGACACTATAGACTTCAGAATACCGACATATGGTAATGTCGGTTGAGAAACGATAAGCTATATATCAATGATGTGGACACCATGGGAGCGACGTTATGGACGTCGAAATATCGACGAACTGTAGGTGTTTTAAAAAATAAAATAAATGACAATTTATTTTTCCTACGTCCATAATCTCTTTAAAATTTTCCTATTTATCCTAAAGAATCAAAATTATTCATCCTTGAGAATTAATACTATGTTATCCATGAGATTTACCTTAGTTGGTTCTTTTATTCTAGACAATCATGATATATATTTAGTGGCCAACAATAATACCTTACAATACTTGAGGTTTCTTAGGCTATGGTTCAAAATTCTCATGTTTGGTTGATGACCTTCCTTAATTTAAAGTGTTTCCTCATGAATACCTAAATGAGCACAGAAAAACCTTCATATACTATTGTCTCTTGAAGGAAACCTTTGATAGTTCGCTTATGGTATGTGTATTTCATCACACACTTCATGGGAAGGCCATTGAATTGTTTAATTTTCTTCATGATCATTCCATCTTTGGATGGAAAGATTCTTTTTACCTCTTTAAGGAAAGATTCAAGGACCTAAGGCCTAAATTTAGTCCTTCATCAATCCTCCCATGGTGTGATTTTTTTAGTAAACACCTTGATCTTCATACCTATGATAAATTCGTAGATGCCGAAAAAAATGCTATGATAAATAGATGAAAGAAACAATGGGAATAGGTTATTGAGAACTTTTTTTCAATGCATGGTCATTCACAAAACCAAAGTCCTTTCTTCATGCAATCAAGAATAAAATCTCGATCTAGTTCATATTGTGAGCAAGAGATTGCACATGAATTTGGTATTGATGATTCTCTTTTTCACGATTCACATTTCAAATAGGACTTGTGTGATATTTCCATTTTGATGAGACCATTTTCCAATATGGTATTGATCAAATTAATAAGTTTTATATCCCTCATACCACCACTATGAATCCTCATACCAATATCATCACCCATGGTGTTAGTAGTATTCCTCTCTATAGTCTACAGAGTGATGTTTCACTTAGTAATGAGATTTGTGAATAAAAAAATCCAAACATTCAATGATGGAAATAACTCACGAAATTCTCTTCCTGATAGTATTTAAAATAAAAATTTCTTCCACCATATAAAGATAAATCTAGATCTTAATGTAAACATTGGCAACTTTTAGGTTAATGATATGACAAATAATTTTTTTGAGCATGATTGAACTGGAATACTAATTTTGTCTAATGAATATGAGCTTGAAAATCAGAAACCTAATCATGATCTCCTTGCTAACAAATATAACCATAAGGTATCATAGTTCTATAATCAACCTTGTCCTAAATATGATAAATACTCTTAGGTAAATACTCTTGGTAGTCCAAAAAACGTTTTGGACTCTTATGCCATTGGTCATCGTGATTTTATTTATGATTATCCCTTAGGAACCTACCATTTGGATGACATTTTCTTCCCAGAAGAAAGTGAGAATATGCCTAAAGTTCCCAATGATGTATCTAATCAAATTTTGGTTTCCCCCAAAGATAGTTTGCTAAAGACTGGTTCACACTTCTCATTAGCTAATTCAATACATCTTGATACCTTTTTATACAAGGAGGATGTTAAGTAAAGTGTTTTTTAGCTTAAGATTGTGAACCCCATCATAACCCAAAAACTCACTCCCTTTGACCTAAGTTCTCCTCTAGTTTATGATGGTGATCTTGAGTCTTGCACTGAAGAGAGGAGATTCTCTAACCATGTTATTCTAATTGAGATAGATAGCCATAATACTTAGCTTCCATCTTGTACCAATAAGAATAATGAGGTTTCATTTAAGGATAACAACGATGTTTATGGTGTATTCCATTTCTTTTAAAAAGTGGGGATGAAATGTGATTTCCAATCTCATCCTTCATCATAGAATTTGGGATTCTTGGCTCAACCATTTTGATA
Source organism: Picea engelmannii (assembly GCA_009831015.1). Taxonomy (NCBI): domain Eukaryota; kingdom Viridiplantae; phylum Streptophyta; class Pinopsida; order Pinales; family Pinaceae; genus Picea; species Picea engelmannii. The sequence continues at coordinate 18,867 of ML796294.1, read as the reverse complement.
TTTTTAGGACAACACGAATCTTCCTCTTAAAATGGTTTACTAAAATGTTTTCTACCCTAGATAATTGTTTGAGCCTAACTACCAGTACAGGTTTTCTAGTACCTTTTCTTCATGTTGAAATTCATCTCATAGTTAGGATCATAATTCATTTTGCATGTACAAGAAACAAACCTTTCAAAATTGTAAATGGCACCCGCCATGAAAGTGCAGACATTTTCTTGTCTTGTACATAATAAAACAAAACAAAAAAAAAATCGTAAAACATAAAATCCAAAGTTTTTCTTACCATTCTACTCTTTTGATTGCATTTTTAGATCCAATAGGTCTTTTAGTAAGGTGTTTGACCTTCTTTTTTTGTTGTTAATTAAGCTTCAAGTTTAGCTATTAGTTTTCTTGGTTATGCATATGGAATTACTGCTTAGTATTCTCCCATTTTCCTTAACCAATTTAAGTGCATTGCACTCATTTCATAGCTACCCAAAAGATATTTCTACAACTAACAAGACCTCAAGCAATGTTGCATATTTTACTTCCCTACACAAGTCTACTAGTTTATCTCTAACATGGGTTGTTAGTCTTTGACATGACAAGTTTGTATCATGAAATGGAGGTAGAATAACTGAGGGGTTCCTAATGTTTAGTTTGGGAAATTTGAATGCTTGACAATACTATTTAGGTTTCCTAGTTCTTCTTCATATTCCATTTTCTTCATTCGTTACATAACATTAACTTATCTCCACCCATGTCTTGCCTTTTCTAGGAATAGATATGATTTCGTGTACGTACCTCACTATCACAATTTAATATGTATAAGCTATGATTCTCTAATTTTCCCAAAACCATCCTAAGTTCATGTTTTGAAACTAGAGATTCGAAGGCTCACACATTGCTAGAAGCAACATTCATGTTTGTGATTTGTAAACATGGGACTTACAGTCCACATGCTTCACCAACATGGATGCTTTGTAGATTTTTTATTTTTTTTATGTGTTCTCAAACTTATGTAGATATCTTTATCCTCAATGGATTAAGATGATTTTTTTCTTTGTTTAGCATGCACACAACGACTAGGTAACAAAGAAATACTAATCAAGAATCTAAGTTAGTTTCTCAGTTGTTAATCATCGAGGTCAATAAACTCTCTACAATGAAGAAACCAATCTGGTTCTTGGTTTACAACTGGTTCTAAAATCTTCTATTGGTATGTCTAGGTTTGGATGAGTGCTCAATAAAGAGCCAACCCACTGTGTGGTTGTAAATCAACAACATTTTTTTTTTTGCAAAAATTGTCAATCACTATAATCCAACTACCACTAAACATTCACATTCCCATGATAATAAGTGACAACATTTCCAACACTTAGCCTATATATTTACATATAAATGCAGACCAAAAATTAAATTTGTGTAACACTTTCCAATATTAAAAAGAATGGAGCGTTTTCCTCGATGTGAGCACTACCTAGCAAGATACAATTTCACATATACTCAAATACAAAAAAACAATTTAAATGTCCCAATTGACCTATGACAAAGTGTTTATGCTAAAGAATAAAATGATTTAACACTTCCTACTATTGCTCCTTGTACATCCTCCCATCAACAATGGTTCACTTGAACATTTTTTTAACTTAGACATCATGTATGGTTGTCCAATTTAATGGTGTTTATAGCTAACTGAGTTGTGGAATCAAGGAGAATAGTATGAGTTTATGCTGCTCTAAACCTTAGTTCGACATTGGCATACCCATTCACTTAAGTCTCGGTAATTTGTTTGAATATGTATTATGCATAAACCATTTTCATTCCTCCCTCTTTCACATAGATAATACAAACAAATAAAAGGAAGATCAATTAAAGAAGGAAGTGCATTTCCTTTACTACATAACAAGCTCAATGTGTCAATGGAAAAGAGCATTGCTACCTCTGAATTTGTTAAGAACCAAATACCAATATAGCATAGAAAAACCTCAAAAAAAGTACTCAACGCCTTGAAAAAGAGATAATTTTAGATAATAAGCCTCTTCGAGGGGGAAACCTCCTTTTACCCCACTTAAATGTTCAAGTACAAGATGATTCAAAATGAAAATGTC
>ML796294.1:0-12706 GCA_009831015.1 Picea engelmannii | reverse complement strand
CTTGCCATCAAAATTCCTCATATCAATCTTAGGAACGTGGTTGGTTTTCAAACCAAAGTTGGAGTTTCTCCATTCTTGATTCACCTTCCTTGTGTCCTCATCATGAATTTCATGGGATGCATTTTCACTTTCAGGTGTCTTCTATGTTACAAAATTTTTCAATACTTTCATGATCTCCCCTTTTAAATCATCCATCTTAGTATCCAACTTAGCTTCCATTGAATCCATCTTAGTATCCAACTTAGCTTCCATTGAATCCATCTTAGTATCGAACTTAGCTTCCATTGAATCCATCTTATTTTGTAGTTCATTTATGTCCTTACGCATTTCTTCACCTTCATCAAGAGTCCAAGTAGGATTTTCTGGAGGCTTAGTTGGTGAAGAAATTCCCTTTTTTGGTCTCATGGTTGCCAAGTATCACTTTTGAACCTTTATTTTGAGGTGGTTCTTCTAGACAATATTTCTTTTGTTGTATCTCCCAAGTTTTAGGCTTTCTGGGTATGCAAATTTATTTTATGTAGTTCTCTGATATTTCTTCTCTACAATGCCACAGGTCTAATCAAAATTGGATGTGCCAAGTGGAATTTATGGTAACTTCCCCACAACTTGCCGATTTTTGTCCTTTCTAGGAGATATCACTTGTATAGGGTGCCCCGCAAAAACATATTAATATAAAATTCTAAAACTCACACCAGAGATACTACAGACTGTCCACGATCCAATGAAACTAGTCCCACTCAATTTGGATACTCTAGGAAGACGTTATGATTGTTTTACTTGGAACACCTTCTTGAGACTAGTCAATAGGAATAGTCAGATACCCTATCTTACACAGGGTGTATCTACAAATTTAAGATAAAATAGAAGATGACCGTTTTACCACAGATACCTTACTAATGTTTGTAAATGGCCTCCGAATTTCGGGGTCTGAAACATTACGGAAAATTATTTATAGTGAAAATGCCGCAATGACTCATTTCAGGATGATTCCAGAACCCTATCTTCTACAGGATCTATCTCCGAAATTATAAGGCCTCAGGAGCTGACTATTGAACCCAACATACCTTGATCTGTCTACTAAATATCCTCCAATCCGTTTCTTCTGAAACGTTGTAGAAACAAAGTTATAGCGAAAATTCCAAGGTGTCTCAAATGTATCAGCGAAACCCCAAGACCTTGAGCTCTAATACCATACGTTAAGAACCAAATACCAATATAGCATAGAAAAACCTCAGAAAAAGTAATCAACACCTTGAAAAAGAGATAATTTCAGATAATAAGCCTCTTCGAGGGGGCAACCTCCTTTAACCCCACTTAAATGTTCAAGTACAAGATGATTCAAAATGAAAATGTCTCCTTGGTATATATAGGAGATTAGGACGTGTAATTACAACTAATGGCCTAAAGCCGACATAAATAAAATAACATTACTAATATAATATGCCCCAATTAAGGGCTAATGAGCCAATATTAGGGCTTAACATAATTACATCAATGTTATTTTTTGGTTGTTGCAACTCACACAAAATGTTGTAGAAAGAGTGACTATGACCAAATTGGAATGGTTGGAGTAGGGTGTATGGCCCAACTGCTAACTGGCTCTTCCAAGATGCTCTTAAAAGGGATGATTGGGAACATAGGTGGCTCATTCACTTTCCAAAAATAAGTCTCTATCCATTTACACGTATGACTGTATTAATTTCCCAATGGTCTGGTAAGAGGAAAATAATTGTTGATTACAAGGAACTAAGAATGGAAATTTGGCTGGGGATTTGCAACAACTATACCATTATGTCCATTGATCTCATGAACCCAATTAAATGGATGGACTGGGTCCTTTGACTATTGGAACTATCAACAAAATTAACAAGAGGTGATTTTCAACAACAATTAACCGAAATGAATGAAAAATTCTCACACTAATTGACCATAATAATTGTGGGTTAACCAAAATGGTGAATTGCAGGTGTTGTAGTAAGTAGTGTATGCAAAGGGATCACACAAGAGATAGAGATCCATATATATACATAGAATTAAAGTAATCACATAGCTCTAAAATCACAATAAACATAGATATTTTACCCTAGAAATCCAAATAGGAAAACCAACTTTGAATGCTTACTCAACCTTGATTTCAACAATCTCATGTTAAAATGCAACTCATGGCTCTATGGTCATTCAAAAATTTACAAAGCCTTCCCTTGTGCATCCTCACCTCTCATAGGGTGTATGTCCCCATGATCTGATTCCTTTTTATCTCTTTGTGTTCATACAAAGACTTATGATCCCCGTGTGACTTTGCGTAAAGGAGGAAAATTGTATCATTGAAGCACTTTTTGGGTTTTCATGATCAACATGCAAGGATCACCCAACATTCTTTTGTTTTCAAAAATTGGTTCACAAAAGGAGAAATCTAGGTTTAAGTGGAAGCCCAAAATGATTTCACTCGTGACACCTTATATAATGGAAGAAGGGTGTCATGAAACATAAAACCCAATTATTTATTATTGTTGGAAATTGGGGGAAGCAAGTAAGAAAACACGAGCAATAAGTTGTTTGCACTTAACTAGGCCCGATAAGTAAGCCTAAATTGATCCAGAAAGCAATTTGAGCAAACTTCTAGAAGTTTTTCAAATGAAAGTCTTTTATTTTATGGCTCAAAATAGATCACTAATACGTTGTTGTATCCATGAGATGAGTCAAAGGTAAAAATGAACTATGGGAATGTATATGGCAAGACAAATATGAAACAAACATAACAAAAGATGATATTTATATTAGGATGGATGGTAAGAGTACATGCTCCATGATTTGGAACAATTCCTAGAAAAAATGAGGCATAGTACAACAACACTATTTATGGAAAATTTTCTCAATTCATTTGGCCTTATTCTAGGAGGACCCCTAGAAATAGATGCATGAACTAACACTTCATCAATACCTACATGAAGCCAAGGTTTCTTTCACTCAATATAAATGGACTCGTATCTACCATTACTAGATGCAAGGCGATAACATGACAAGTACTAAACATATGATATCTCTCAATAAATTATCACATAACAAACCCTGCATTAATAAATAATCACATAACAATTCATAAACATTAAACATAACTAAAATTGATGGCTATATAAACTATGTTGAAAGGAGCAATCACACCTAATCTGATGAATTGGTCAATAGTACAGTTGGAATGGTTTTCTCCACGTGTTTCTCTTCATCTATATGACCCTCTGTTAGTCTTGAGCTTCCCTCAATCGACAAAGAAAGATCTTAAAGTACATGCCAAAATCATTCAACCTCCATAAATATCTAAAACATCAATACAAGTCATATTTGTAGTGCATTATTTACTCTAAGATGCATTTTTACGAGAGTGTCAGAACATACCTGAATGAGCTCCTCTTGGTTTTGATAATTATTTATTGGAGCCATGCGTCTAATATTTGATCAAACTGCCTCCCTTGATTTGAAGTAGCAACAACGAAGTCAACATTGACTTTGTTGTTGCTTCGTTGGATCGAGGGAGGTTTCCTCCAAGATTAAATGACTCTAATAAATTATTCTCTACTGAACATGGCCAATCACGTGAAGGCGTAAGCTCTTATGGCCCCTACCACCCCCCGCCCCCGCCCCTCACATCACTCTCAATTCCCCAATACCCAAAATATAAATCTATTGAAATGTTTACAACAAAAACAAACATATATACATACTAATATTCACAATTGTTTACAATGAAATAAAATGTTTCCTTGATCCATTTGGAGTGAGCTCAATTCTCCTAAGATAAAAGTAAAAACTGTTCCATAACATCATACACTACACTAAATCACTTTACATCTAAAAACTAGAGAATCAAAATTGATGTGAAAAGAGGCTTTATTCTATTCCATCATATGACTTGGTTGGAGTATTAAAATGCACCTGCAAACATCATAGAACTCATCCCACTTTGATATATAAGTGAAAACATGCTATTTTTTCAATATTTAATCATAAACTCACTCAAAATACTAAAATTAATGCTTTGGAAAATAATGGGTCTAAACTCATATGTAAGCATGAAAATGGTTTTAATGTAAGGCTGCGGAAAAACGGAATATGGTGAAAAGTGAAGTAAAAGGTTGGTAAAAGAATGACATTTTGGCGACCCAACAAGTAAAAAAACGTATTTCATAGAAAACAGATTTTATATTAAAAAGTTATTAAAATATTCATGTACATCATCATTTAGTACTTTTATTCAACCTCTTCTTCTTAGTTCTATAGTTCTTAAGCATTTCATCAATATCTACGTCTTCGTTCTCTGGGTGCTCTTCAAAATCTGATTGTGATTACATCCTCTCACGCAGAGCACACCTAGTCATGGGGTACTCACGACGTAATGGAGGCACCTGTGATGAGGCATCACCTACAAAAAAAAGAAATATAAAATTTAGATGGCCATTTTTTAAATATCATTGAACTAATTCAGTAATATTAAAAAAAACACCTGCAATGTCATTATTCACCTAGTGCACTGGTCGGCACCGTTGGAATGGTTGCCCCCGCGTGATCCTCTTCAACAGTATGAACCTCAAGTAAAACATTCTCTACCATTGAGACCACAAACTTTATAAGGAAAATCATAATTGTATAAGTAAAAAAAAATAGAAGTACAAAACGTATAACTATGAAATTATTAAGTATATGATTAAAATAAAACCATATTACCGTCATGTGCCAGATCGGTCGTAGCACCATCATGGGGCTGCACCCCCATGGAATATTGATATTGCATGGGAGAACCATCTTCTGGTTGCAAACTGCTATCAACGAAATGGTCTCCAATACTAGTGCGTTCGTTGACAGTGTTGCTCCCCTGATTAAAACAAAGTTGTAAAACATTAAATTTATCGATGATATCAAACATGACTGTATTATATTAATAATAAAGGTTAATGTGGATTGAATTTTATTTACCTTATCCTGCAAAGTGGTTCTTGGTAACTGCCCCAAGCTTTTTCGGTGTTCAACTACAACTTTATAGCCATACTTGTAACCAAGTTGGAGGTCTTCCTCCGTGTTTTCAATACCAAAATCATCACCCTGCATTGCATAAGAGTATGTATTTTTAATGTTATTCGCTGCAATTACCTAAAAGTTTTAAGGTGATACAAATAAGATATTTAGGTACTTACAATTCGTGATTGCAACTTCAAGTAGCCACCCTGGCCTAGCCTATGATGGCCACATTTGGCAAGCCTTTCTTTTGTTTACTTTGACATGTCATTCAACCTATCATCAAAAGTTTCAAGTATGTTAATATATACCACAATTTTATTTACATCTAAAAAAAATTGAAGATAGTGAATTGAAATTGCAATTTACCTTCTGGGACCAGAGAATGTTTTTCCTTCATTTGTCAATATATTCTCTTTTGCGTCCTCAATGAGGGCCTTCCACTCCCTCTCTGGAATCATCAGAGGACACTTGTACCTATAGTTTTGTTTCAAGTGCATCCTATATGTTTCTCGCGTATATTTTAAATATTGGCCAACTGCGACAGTGGCCAAGGTCTTATTAAATGTGTCTACACCAAAAAGGCTTTCAAGATAATCCATCAATTCTTTTTTGAGGTTGGAATTATGGGAATTCCACCTCTCCTGTATGGTGGGCCCAAAAATCAGCAATGCCTTATTCTCCAAGGAACTATAAAAATCATTGTTCCCTACATGCAAAAATATTATATGATTATTAATTTAAAAATAATAATTTAGATGACTTATATTTTTCTACATAGAGAACATGAAACAATTAAAATTTTAAAAATTACCTGGGACTTTAACTTACTTTAATGGAATCCTTTCCTCGTTGACCATAAATGTTCCCTTAAGGGTCCCAATGCTGGTCACACGTCTCGCTTTAGGAAAAGAAATGATATAGTTGGTCAAATCATCAACCTCATCTCTGTCATCACCTCCAGAGCCTACCTGTGTGGCTGCTTCCTCGGTGTGCATGTCGTGGCTCCCACCTAATGGTGTGGAAGGTGGAGATATGAATAGATGCATCCTGGAAGCTTTACGAGGGCTTGCATCGAGACCCTTTGGTGTCTGTGCAGTGCCACTACTACCGACACCATGCATGTCGGGGTCAACAGGATCCAAAAATCTCTATATAAGAAAGAAAACAATTTTTCGTTTAGATAATGTAAAAGTTAAAATTCAAGCTTTCATAATTGATCTTATGACACAAAAATAAAACCACTTTAAATTATGGTTATTATATTATATGTATTAAGTCTTTTCATAACTTCTTTGATCCTTTCTTCGATCTCAGGAGTTTGATCTAGAATATCTAACAAGTGATCTAGTTCCTTGTTTGATTTATTAATCTTTTTTCTAATTAAAACCATAGGGTCGGGGGATTCATACAAATCCCTTTCACCGAGTGAATCATCATCAACATCATGGCCTGTCGACTACATATTCAACAAAATAAATGATAATTCAGTTATGTAAACAAATAAAATAACTGATCGCCACAAAAATAAAATGCACATTAAATGCAATTCAAAAATATTGTTCGTTTACCTATTCTGAGGCCGCTTTTGATTTACCACGATCAACCTGTTACATTACAGTAAAATTAGAACCGTGATCATTATTATGAGAAATAAATTCAAATGTATGAGAAATCATCCCTCTTTATTGACATCCGAGGAATGTTATTGTTGATAACAAAAATAGGCCACACTGAGTAAACATACCAACTCTCTCCAAATCGATTAACATCGTAAAGAACATAATGAAAATCACAAAATATAAGAGTCATTTCTTACAGGTTGGGGAAATTAGTATACGTATTTCCCCCATAATAGAAACATTTGTATCTATTCGATTCAAATTGTAATCAATCAATAACTCTTCCCCTGCAACTATTGATTTTATTGCACATAAGAATACCCGGTTTCCTTCATGCCCCTCAAATACGCAATTGAGTCTCTTATTTGTGGTCGTGAGTCATGTACTATTTATCAACCCTGAAATATTCCCTGCTACTTTTGGCCTTCCATCAATATAGATAGTTTCTCCTTTATTTTGATCATTGTCTTTTAGCTGTATATAATTTGCAGCCAAGCCATATCTTCACATACTTTTTGTATATTGGACTATTCGTGTCCAATATTTGTAGATATAACAGGGTCTGACGTACTCCATAAATTATTTTCATCTGTTGTAATAGACCTTTATGCCATCCATGGAAAATAACACCAAACCACGTAATGACGATGGAGCAATCTGGTATATCCTTTCATTTACACAAAAATCAATGTTTATTTTAAGAAGATTCTTGGGTATCCATCGTTTCACTCTATGTTTGTACCTCAAGGGAAACTCAATGTCATTTATGCTCTCATGATCATAAGAACATGATCCCCTTTTCGTAAGAAAAAATTCCACACGTCTATGGAATTTTCTTCTAATCTTCTCACCTCTATTTGATATTTGCCTGTTAGACCTACTAGATGTCTCACTTTCCTCTATTCTATCTGAACTTCCCTCACTCAATGAAGATCAATCTGACAAATACATGTTTTCTTGTATGTTCTATAGCATCATTAATGACAGAAACAATCATTCAATCAAGATGTAACACTAGTTCATTACTAGTATCTTGTTGGTATCACAGTAAGCTCATAATGATTACAATAGTGTTACTCTTTCACAAATATATTATTCCCTATTACTATTGGTATACTATCTGGGCATTGTAGGGGCATGTTTGGAGTCAAATGACACATTCCAACAAGTGGCGGTAATAGGACACAATGCTAGTTGGAATACCCTAGAACTAATGCCATTAGACACAAACTCAATCCTAAGGCCAACTAAGGAGAACAAACAATATAGGCTAATTAATCTAGGAGTCAAGCATGCAAACAAACCAAATTTTTAGGTCATACTAGACCATATTTATTTGAAATGCTTCATGTAACATATTTGATTGACTTATTGTGATCTTGGTCTCTCTTGGAAGTACTTTCATTGACATTTCCAATACTCTTTTATCCTTTAGTCGACCAACCTACTTTAGTGGATTCCTAATGAATATGGAAGAGGGTGATTCAATCCCAAACAACTTGTTGAAATTGAAAAGGCATCCATGGTCAATTGTTAACAATTTCTAGAGATGTATATAAGATAAGATAATGTTATTAATGTCCAACAAATGACCACAAAAGTAGGTCAATGGGACTAAAAGATACATCCAATGTGAATACATGTGGGAGATTCGTAGAAGAAACTCCTAGATAGTGTTGAAAGCTAGAAGTGAAAGAAAATCCACCTAAGGACTTAGAATCTAGATGTACAAGAAGAAACCTAGTTGCCTTTTCAATAAGATGCACCAAGAAAAAATGCCTTATCTAAAGAGGATTGAACAAAAGAGGACATACAACCAATTTAAAACTAAACTTTTAGGATAACTAAAAATTCTATCTATCAAAATTCCAATCCTTTAAGCTATAAAATATGTTCCCATACACAAAACAATTATCAAGGAACCATGCATAAAGAGACCTATAATGACAAAAATATATCCACCCACAATTAATGTTGTAGGGTAGCTTGTTGATCTCATGATGCGAGGGAATATTTTCACTCCCAAATACTCTATATTATATGGAAATGGATCTAAATGTTGTTCAATGAGATCTTGTAAACATCATCTCCATAATTGATATCGATTTGTGAATGGAGGGAGAAAGGTAGGTTTTGTGGCTTGAATAATTTATGTTTTGAATTGAAGGCTAATATTGCATTGGATTGCGATGACCCATCTATAGATAGTAAGGCCCATTCTAATCTAGTCATCCTTGTAGTAGATGTCTACATAAACATGCACTTAATCCAAAATGCCTTGATATATTTAGGGGTTGCAATCAATGTAATGACAAGGAGACAATCCTCAATTAAATTTGAGAGAAGTATTAAGACGCACACCCACTACACATTGGTTGATAAACATGTCTATTGTAATCACTAGCATATTTGGGTCATTTTACGATGGTTGTTTCGACGCTCTTGTGACATTATGTCGTTGACATTGCAACGAATCAGGAGTCTTTGAAACGTCGTTTTATGTCATGTGGCAATTGCGACGAACTTGAACAAATGTCGCAAGAGAGACATCATAGGAAATTGCGGCAAAAAAATAAATATCGTCACCAATACGACAATATAGGCAAACTATGTGAAACCAACCTTTCGTCTCAATTGTGACACCCATTGCGACAACAACTTTCGTGGTTTATATAGAAAAAATGTCGCAATAATTTAATCGGTCGTCGCACTGGCGACGACAACTTTTCGACAATTTTTCATTGTTTACATAGAAAAACCGTCGCATCAATTGAAGTTGTTGTTACGTGTGCGACGACAACTTTTCGTTGTTTATATAACAAAACCATTTCATCAATTAAAGTTGTCATCACACATGCGACGACAACTTTTCATTTTTATATAGCAAAATTGTCGCAACAATTGAAGTTGTCGTCGCACGTGCAACAAGAACTTTTCGTTTTTATGTAGAAAAGTGGTCGCAACAATTGAAGTTGTCGTCACACGTGCGATGACAAATTTTCATTTTTATATAGCACAATTGTCGCAACAATTGAAGTTGTCGTCGTACAGGCGACGACAAATTTTCGTTTTTATATAGAAAAAATGTCGCAACAATTGAAGTTGTCGTCGCATAGGCAATGACATATTTTCGTTGTTTATAAAACAAAATTGTCGCATAAATTAAAGTTGGCGTCGCAATTGCGATGACCAATATTTATTTAAAAAAAAAAATTAGGCTGCAATTTTGATATTAATATTAATATTACCATAATAATTTTTTAATTGATATGTGCTCCATTACTAATAATTTAACAGACAATTAATGAAGTTGAAGCAGTAGGACTTCTTTGAGCCGCTAAACCTAGAATCTGATGCCCTCTCTATCAAATCCATGAAGAATCTGTTAACCATCTCTCTTCAATTTCCCCTTTGCAAAAGAAGTCTGGCGGTATGCCTTTCCAGGAGGGATCCCTTCTGACCAACTCCCTCCTGACATACCCACTCTACTAAAAACCTGGGCCACCCTCTGTCCTTTCCCTCTCAAGGCCAACCCTCAAATCAAGTGTTGCTGGATGTCCCTCCCTAAATTCATCCTTTGGAAAATTTGGCTCGAAAGAAACTCCAGAATCTTCAGAAATCTGACCGCTTCGACCGACATCGTTTCTGCCAAAGCCAAAGCCCTACTGGGAGACTGCCTCTCCTACCTTTGGCCTTGCACCAACTCTCTTTCTCTCAACTCCCCTGATAAATATTGGATCCATAGCCTCGCTCCAGACCTCAAATCCCCCTCTCCTCTCACTAAGGATCATGAAATCTAGTGAACTACAGGAATTATACTACTCTTGGGGGCTTGGAGTCGAATCCAATAATATAGCAGAAGCTCTAAGCCTTTGGAAAGGACTTATCCAAGCCCGAAAGCTAGAAATAAAAGAAATAACAATGATAGGCGACTCCCAGATTTTAATCCAAGATATGGTCACCAACACCTTTCCTAATCAAATAAATCTATGCCACATTCTCAAGAAAATCATGCGGCTCTCCCTCTCCTTCCAAAAAATTGGCTTCTTTCATGTGCTCCGTCATCTCAACGGCGAAGCTGACCAAGCTTCCAAAGTCGCCACCCACTTGAGCAAGGGTAAACTCTCCCTAAATGGAACTTTGGTTTTCATCCCTCTCCCTTAGCGAAACCCAGCGAGAACTCAGTTGGGCCTCCCGGGGCAAGTGGCCTTCGTTCCCTCCCAACGTCATACTCGTGGAAGCCCTCCTCTGCCTCCCTTGTCTGTCCCTTCTCCCATGCGATGGTACGTATCGACACTGTTTGTGTTCCCTCCCATCCCCTTCCCTGTCCTTCACCTCACGTCCCTCCTGCACCTCTGCACAGATCTCGTATCCCTCTCGCATGGCACTCGTGCGAGCCCCCCCTCCTCCCATGGCGACGTATGAACAAGATACCGTTAAATTCAGGAAGGTGGCGAACTGCTCCTGCTCATCTTTCCTTCCCAATTCTATCTGGTTTCTCACCTAGCTTGAGCTCCCAGTCTTTCCCCGGTTAGTCTCTACCTGTTTGCCTCGATCGGGCCTCCCTCCTGGTCTTTTTCCATCATTCTCACAATGGAGTCCAGTTCCAACTCAGCCATCCCCCCTAATCCCTCGCCCTCCCTGGAACTAAAAATTCATAGGATGAAACGCACGGTTAGAGCGCATAGAGGATTCCTTCTCCGTCTTGAAGGGGAAGGAGGTTAGAGGTTCGAAATGATGGAGGAATATCTAATCCAGCTAAGGGAGGAAGCGGTAGAATCTCTCACCTACACAACTCAACAAGCTAACAACAAAATTGTGGATCTCAAACCAAGAATTGAAAAGCTGGAAATTCAAGTTGTAGGACAGAGCCGCCAGACAGATGCAGGGGGGAAGGTGATCACGAGTGCAAGCTCCTCCATCCTGGGTCAGAAGGTTTAATCCTGAATTCCTCTTTCCTGGAATCAGTTCTTTTTGGATCTCTAATTCTCTTCTTTGTAAGTTGGAGTATAGGCCCTTATGTAACTCAGAAAATTGCGTTGTAAGCTCGTTCTTATTCTGCGTTTAGTTATATTTTGGACTCTCGACTATTATGGGGATTCTAGGACTTTATAGCATGGCAACCCCTTTTGTAATCCTGAAGCTCCCGCACTGATCGCAGGGCTGAATTATGTAATTTTTCTCTACAGTGGTTATACCATTGGTTTTAATATATAAACCCCTTTCTTGTGTAAAAAAAATAAAATACTACCATAATAGACTTAAGACTAGTCTATTATATGAAAGTTCACAATCATTCACATGATAATTTTCAAAGGCATAATTAAAATATGTTTCTCTTTCATATGGTAGCTAACAACAAGAGAAAATATGTATTATACCATGTCATACATAACACTATTGCACACTTTCTATATGATCATTTCATACTTGCTCATTATGAAGAGTTGCATACAACCCACTCAAAATTATCATTCAAAGTAAACAACATAGAATAACCTTCAAGATGAAGACAACTAGTTAAAAATGGTATTATCCAAAACATAACAAGTACAATTTCATGTTCAACAATTAAACACATCCATGCATTCGTATCGATAGACATGCATTCAAATTAATGGACATTTACAATCATATTCATGAATTGTAACTTCACTCTGCATAAATAAGAGGTCTACTCATTCAATGCATACATGACACTCAAGGGTGGTTACAACTAAGTCTTGTTAACAATACAAATATACCACCAAATATTATTGGTTTAACATCAATCAAACTCATTCATAGTATCCCTAAGACAAATTCCTCTTACCGGACATCTACAACACCATGGATGAAAGGTATCTTCACTTTTAAACATGACAATCCTTAGGAACAAGGTTAATACATTTAAACCCATATACACTAAATAAAGGTAAGGATAATCAATCTATTAACCTCTTAACCTTCTAGGTAAACAACCCATCAATCAATAGGCCATTGAACATGTGAATCAATAATGCATAACATTTATACATGTCAAAACCTCCAAAGGGTGGACAACATTAAGTCTTGATGCTAATACCAATGAATGATCA
>ML796293.1:182301-195985 GCA_009831015.1 Picea engelmannii | reverse complement strand
TGCAGGACAATCATTTCCTTAGGAAATGGTCTAGACAGTCATTCCCTAGGGAATAATCATTCTCTCTAGGTTGCACTATGATTAGTGCCAGAAGAATAGCCGAGTTAGGTGAATGGTCTAGGTTCAACAATCAGGGACAAAAATTCCCTAGGGAAGAATCATTCTCTCCACAAAGTCAAACCCTAGTTTTGACTGGTACCAGAAAACCAGAAAAACCAGGAAACTAGAACCAATACCAGAAGTACCAGTCCATATTTCCGTAGGTCAAGTTTCAAGGGGAAAAAATTGAAAATTTTGAAATATAATAGCTCCAGCAAACTCGCCTCAGCCGAGTGCATCTAGTCCGTGGATCAAAATTTAAAAATTTGAAGTTTGAAAAATTAGGGTTTCCTCATAAAACCCTAAGATGCAGTTGCAATTGCAGTTTCAGTATTAGCTGCAGTACCAGTTGCAATAACCCTTGAAGTTTTTAAAGGGTTGGTAATTATTATTGTTTCTATCAGATGGTGCCACTACCTATAAATACTATCAGAGGTATGTAATGACATATGTTTAAACTATTAATATTTAAAGGGTACTTGCAGGAGAAGGGATCTCTTGCCATAGATCCAGAACAATCTCAGATCCAACACATTCAGAGGAATAATGAAACCAAGGTTTGATTATTTTGATATGCATCTATTTCTTATGAAATTATTTTGATCTAGGTTGCATGTTGAAGCTATGACCATCATACTTATCTTTGGTCAAAATTAAAGTCAAGGTATTAGATTGATTAAAGTTGAGATCATAGAGTTTATTCTCTAACCAACCTTCTGTCGAGATAACATATTGTCTTAGTACAAAATACATGTTGAAGAAATCACTTGTCATCTTGAGTGAAGGAGGCTTTGAAGAAAAGCAACACACTCATTCTTGAGATCAAGACTCCAGGTTCCAGGTTTGATTAATTCAGTTGATAAGATTCAAATTTACACGTGACAAGTTGATAACAACCCCATTACAAGTAAACACTATAGTTGAGGTAGCAGTCTTTGAAAAGTATTATACTTGGGAGCATGTGAGAATATTGAGATAAATGCTTAATGTAATCATTTACTAGATACAACTAACATCTCCTCTAGGAGAAACTTCTTGTGTTGGTTCCAGGTTACCATGGAGGAATGTTTGATCACAACACTAGAAGAGTGTTGATCCCATTTTATATTGTATTTCTTACTTTTGATCTTTGTTTCAGGCAAGTCACAAGTGATATCTCTAAAAGAGCTACTGTGACGATTATTCGTGCCATTGTTTTATTACTATTATCAAAAGATTATTATTCTTTCCTGTTGTTTTATTGACCTTGTTTCAGGTCATAGTTGATAACCCTGAGGAAGATGTAGTGAATGTTACAGAAGGAAAAATATTTTATGAGACATGAAAAAGACTATGTACATGACCATATACATTCATGTACCAAAGAAGATGAAGAAGAAGCTATTTTTGAGATCCAAATTATCTCATATGGAGATTGATTGTAAGGAGCAGAAGGCTCCAAAGATGACTGAACATTAGAAAAACAACTCACAGTAGACTTGTTCAAAGGATAATGAAGCCATATTGAAGAGAAGTAAAATTCACATGAAGTCTGACACAAATTTTCATATTTATACTTGGTATTTAACACCAAGTATACCCTATAAGAGATGATGAAGTCCTTGTAGACTTAGAAGAAATCAAGAGTAGGCCTAATCTCAGAAAGGATCAGATGAAGAGACAATTTCCAGGACTGGGAGAGATATTCCCTGAGAAGACTAGATCATAGCTTCAGAAAGTTCTAGGAGATATGAAATCTCCTAGGAAGATTCCCTTGTTTCAGTATTGAGTTCCAAGATTTATCTAATAGATCAAGCGTGTTGCAGATGTAAAAATCCTGATGTGTGTCCAGAGGATTCTCCCAGCAAGAGGGACAAGACTATGACGATACACTTACTTCAGTAATTGAAGAAATAGTTCCTGTACTCATGAAGATAGCCAAAACAACCATGATTTATATATAGTATGAGATGCAGGGGGAGAAATCCCCATATTTAAAATTGAGTGGAAGTTGGTGTAGTACATTAGTTGGGTCATGGAGACATGACAAAAAAAAAAGATAGAATTACCTCCATGAAAGAAGAAGAGCTACCTTCAATATTAGTTATTGATCCACTCTCAGTTTCAGACGAAGTTGTTGCCATGATGAAGTAGAGGAGTTACTCTCATATTTAAGCAGTCACAGTGAGAATGGAGCAACCATTATCAACTTCAGATAAACTGCAGGTGCAAAGTCTCACTTCTAGAAGAACAATTGCATAAAGAGTAGAGGACATACACCCAGATAGTAAGACAGATAGTTCTTTGCAGAAAGCACATAGAGCTAGAACATGATTGTGCAGATTGAGTTGCAACTGAGCAAGTGTACCAGGTTGGTACAAGTGATGTGAAAATTTGATTTGAAGTTGAAGATAGAAAGAATCATGTCTGCAAGATGAAGCAAGCTCCTAGAGCTTGGTATGGAAGAATTGACAGTTTTCTGATGAGCTTGGGCTTTACCGGGAGTAAAATCGATTCTAACCTTTACTTCAAGGTTATGAGCCAGTTGTATTATTGTTGTATGTGTATGACTTATTCTTAACAAGATGAAGAAAATCTCATCATAGATTGCAGAAGAAGATTGCTACAGAGTTTGATGAAAGACCTAATGCATTATCTCTAAGGTCTTGAAGTTTGGCAGAGCCCAGAGAAGATCTTCCTTAACCAAGGGAAGTATGCAGTTGAAATAATGAAGAGGTTTGACATGTTGAAATGTAAATCCATGTACACACCCATGGAAAATAAGTTGAAGCTCATGGTAGATACCTCGTCAGAATTGGTTGATGCTACTATGTACAGACAGATTATTGGTTCGGTGATGTATCTAAAGAATACCAAGCAAGATATATGTTTTTCCTTGTGTTAGTATCTAGTAGAACCCAGACGTGTTCATCTTGATGATGCAAAACATGTGATGAGATAAATTAAGGGTACGTTGGATTTTGGTCTATGTTATACTAGAGATCATGACTTCATACTGAGTGGTTATACTGATTCAGATTGGGATGGAAGTGTCTCTGACAAAAAGAGCACCTTAGGATGTCGTTTCAGTATGGGGTCGGCCATGAATTTGCGGCAGAGTAGGAAGCAATCCAATATTTCTATCAACACGACATAAGAAAACTATATTGCAACATGTTTTTCTAGTTGCAAATCCATATGACTTCAGATTTTGTTGACAGATCTATTTGATCTAGAGATGGAAGCCACCATGATCATATGTGATAAACCAGATTTGTATAAAGATGATGTGTTCCATGATGAGTTGAAGCACATAGAGATCCAGTATCACTTCATTCATGATATGATGCAGAGGGGAGCTTTAAATCTCCATTATGTTTGCACAGATGAGCAGGTTGCAAATGTGTTGACCAAGCCTCTATCTCATGTAAAGTTTGAGGACTTTCGAGAGAATCTTGGTATAGTCTGAAAGGACCTCCCTCGAAAGGAGGAGTAGTGTTGATGCCAGCCTTGTGTTGAAGATTTCCAGCTTCGTGCTGATATTGATGTGATGCCATCCTTGTGCTGAATATTTCCAAATTCGTGCTAATGTTGATGTGATGCCAGCCTTGTGTTGAATATTTCTATATTCGTGTTTATGTTGATGTGATGCAAGCATTGTGATGAATATTTCCAACTTCGTGTTGATGTTGATGTGATGCCAGCCTTGTGCTGAAGATTTCCATTTTCGTGCTGATGTCTATGTGATGCCAACCTTGTGCTGAAGATTTCCAGCTTCATGTTGATGTTGATGTGTTTCCATCCTTGTGCTGAAGATTTCCGGCTTCATGCTAATGTTAATGAGATGCCAGCTTCGTGCTGAAGATTTCCATCTTAGTGTAATGTTGATGATGCTCCAGCCTGCTTGTTGTGATGTTGTTGTTGTTGATGTTGTATCAACCTTGTGTTGTTATTGATGATGATGATGTATTAGTGTTATAATAATCCATGTTGATGCAGATGATGATGATGCCATTCCAACTCCTTGTTTTGGATGATGATATTGATGATGAGAAAAAACTTTCGATGATTTATAGATATGCCAGTTGGTGTTCCAGATAATGTTGATGTTGTTTTCCTCTCTCTCTCTCCTGATGATGTTGTGGAATACCCTTCTTGTTAAGGGGGAGTGTTGAAATATTGTAACTTCAAAGAGTATTCTATTTATTATTGAGTCATTATTAATTAGATCAATCCCCTTTTGTGGATTGATCATGTCAGGAATTGTAATTGACTAAATCCCCTTTTGTGGATTGGTCAAACCCTAACTATAGTATGTTAATTAATAAGTCATCCCTCGAGCCTAATTAAAGTGGTTTAAACCATCAATAAGAGAAGTCGGTCCTGCCCAATGAAGAGACACCTTTCCAACACCTACCATCTAGTATAAATAAAGGAGACTAGCGCCTCATTTTCTCACTCACTCATTCACTCATAAAGTGCGTAAGTTTGGTGAGATGCAGGTGGGAGAAGAAAGAAGAGAGAGGCACATTGCTCAGTGTTGGATATTCTCTAGTGTTTTGGTTTATTGTCTTGGCATTGTATTGGCTATCTATATTAAGGAAGTTTTGCTGGGTTTTCTCCCCCATGAGGGTTTCCTAGGATAAATGTTGTGTATCTTGTGATTGTGTTTCTCTTAGTGATCCTACCTATGCTATGGTTATCTAGTAAATTGAAAAGAAACCTAATAATAGCTCAAAACTTAACAAACAAAGTCTTATAGAGTTCCTTCGAACAAGAGCATGAGACATATCAATAACTTAGGCAACATTGACTTGATGATAAAAATCCGTGATGTAGGAGGCATCAATGAACAATCCATAGGGATTGGAAGAATAATAAGTCGGAGGAGTAAAATCTAAGTAACGATATCAGCTTCCTAAGGTCATGCTAAACCCAAAATTTGGATGACATTGGACTCAAAATTTTGTGCTCTATTCAAAGGCGACACAACTGCTTCTGATATGAGATAATATTTTTTTCCCACCTGTCTTTTTTTGTTTTTTCATAGGCAAAGAAATGTTATGATACAAGAGAGGAAACGAGTGTCGCGGGTAAGAAAATAGCTCCAAATAGTGGAAAATACCTATGCTCAATTCAAGGAAGTGCATGCAGGGGATGGACACTCGAGTAGATGTTTCCTCTTAGGGTATAGGGTGTCAAGCTACAAAGGATATAAAAAAGGCTCTGCTTGATTAGTGATGCAAATTGATGAGGTAAGAGGTTTGGAAAAAGAAAGAGGGAAACAACAATAGGCTCAATACTGCCTATTACCCAATATTTAGTCCCCTAGGCCCGAAAAAGTGTAAAATATTACCCAAGAGAACTCTTCTGGCCAATGTTGACTAGAGCATTGATTTTTCGTAAGTAGTCTACTTGGTCCGAAAAAGGGTTAAACTTACACTAAATAGATTTCCTTTCAAATCCATTTAACGAGTGTGAAAGAGAAAAGTTCACTCAACAATATTTTCACTTTTTAGAGAGTAGGAAAAGAGCTTAACCAAGACTTAGGGGGGGTTCCATAGGTAACAGATAGAATGCTTGTGAGTAAGAATATGAGGTTCAAACGTAAAGTCGTATCAAAACTATAAGGAACTCCTAGTCCTATGGAATAAATTCTGCATGGGCACCAAATGGCACAAAGGTTCTAACTAGGGAACCCATGTTTGGTAAGCCTCTACCACTTAATAAAAACACTTCTAGTAGCAGTAAGAAGGTTTTGTGTCACTAAAAAAAATGGGTTCGTACCTAAGGCATATGGATCATGGTAATAGAACAATTCAAGAATGAAAAATAGAGTGAAAACTTATCCCATATGTTGGTGAAAGAAAATACCTTCCGAAGGCATGAATGGGCAATATAACGCTAGAAACCACAAAAAATCCTTGAAAAAACCACCAAAACCAACTCTTTCCACTGTACTATTAGTCCATAAGGTCAAAATATTAGCAAAAACTATATGAAGTGGGTAAAAAATTTCTACTAATAGTAAAAATAGACCATTTTACCATACCATTTCAGTTTTTCACCCATATAGTGCATTTTAGGCCATTTCCCCCATGATCTTCAAGTATCGATTGCGGGAGCTGCGATCAACAAAATTAGCAACTGTCTGGACCAAGTAAGTTCCCATCCCCTCTTCTTCACTTTCAGTGGTTTGAATTTCAAATTTAGTCCTCATTTTTTGAATTTTAGAGGGCACAACATGTAAACTAGGGTGTATGCAGGTAATAGTTCATTGGGTCGCGTACTTGCCTCCATGTTCGTGAGAAAAACAAATCCTGCTCACATATATGTGGCCCTATACTTGACTATTAGCATGTTATCCCACGTGCAAGTCCGTGAACAATTTTTTAAAAGGATTTAACTCAAAAAATGACTTTTCCTTTGCAGGATGGTGATTGAATGGAGGGAGAGGGAGCATGAAGAGATAGATGCAGCAGTGGAAAGGGATGTAGGGCCCAAAAATATTTAAAAATATGTGGCCTTTATAAATTTTGGGCTCTCAAATGAATGAGGGCTCAAGTGAGGTTACTCCAGATGCTCGTAAAGTACTAGGATCCGGAGAGAGATGCCTTCAACCTTGATGGGAAACCATTGAGGATTGAAGTGGACGATAAATATTTTATCACAAGATTGTCTCGTCGGGGTGAGGTAGTGAATCTCAAGGCTCGAGGGGATAGAGGTGGCATGACCATGGAGGAGTACATTGCCACCAACTGTTTTGCATGCACAGATAAAGTAGGGAGCCAACTCCCAATTAGGGTGAATGAGAACCCGAGCTTAAATATCATCATACTTGTACTTACATGTATTTTTGGGTCAACCTCATTGTACCAAGCATCAAGGCCACTCATGTCCTATACGGTGGAGTGTTTATGACCCACTATTTATGACTGGTGTACCTCACTGCTAGCTAACATAAATAACCAGCTGACGGATTGCAAACAAGGGAAAAAGAGAAATTTCAGATTTGCATCCATTATGTGTAGCTTTTTCTTTGAGCAGATTCTAGGCTTGAGCCCTAGAGTGGATATTATTCCACATGGACCACACAATCCTGCCATGTCATGGTGGATCGACATGATGAGGTAGCTAGGAGGTGGTAGGGTTCCAACACCCTACAATGATGAGTTCTTTTTCTGGTGGCATTGATGGGTCATAGCCATTGACAACTACTCCTATGCTAGGATTGATTACAAAGGGAATCCAGATATGCCTTTTCCACCAGATTCCGCCTACGGTGATATTGGTAAGAAATGTTTTTATATATTTCAGTTTTTTTGTGTTTTTCAAAAAGAATTAAAAAAACACAAATATTTTTGTATGGTATCAAGTATTAACAATTCTTTTGTCATGCAGAAGTAGGTCCATGACGACCAAACGGATTCCCATGACATCGACGGAGGAGCCGGGGAGTTGAGAACATGAGAGGAGATGCAGAGAGAGTGATGCGGAATGTGCTGGGGAACCTGTCTTGATTGACGCACATGATTCCTATGGTTCAAGTGGAGGATCTGCCAGATGCTATGCATCGACAAGTGGTGGGTGTATGCCATGAGTGGGTGTGAATATTCTGGCGTCTCACAAATGTCGTAGTGTGCTATCATGATACGCATACAACACCATGGCCGTATATGTATATATACCGACCATATATGTATTTTGAGGGTGTGAGCCCCATTTTGTACTATGATACCATATTTTTGAAAAGATGAAATATATATACAAAATTTAGTCTTCAACTTTTCTTATATATGTTACAATGTGTACATGCATGAATGTGTTTTATTTTCTTAGTTATGTGATAAGTGTCAATCTAAAACATAATTAGTATATGCATAAGATACATGGTTATAACTTCTAGGTATGTGATTATAAGTAAGAATATCAAAGTATCATTCCAAAATTCATACCCATAGGAATCATCAGAGTAGAGTAGGGTCTCACATATGGTAACTGTCGTTTAACTGACATACAACTAATTGGTAGTCCATGAGACCCTCTAATGACCAAACACCATGTGAAATGGAATCACATAATAGTTATATAATGATGCTATAATCAACCACATTATTCATTGATGGCTCCAGACGAACGCCACCTGAAGACACCAGTTGGCCCTTGGGTGAGTAAATGACCCAAGCAGCAGAATCCATGTTTCATGTATGAAAAGTGGAACAGTCCATGAATGCTAAGTAAACTGAAGACTCCATTGACATATGCCAACCAAGGGTAAAATCAATAAGAAATTTGATGACACAAAGGAAATATATATATACACTAAGATACACTAGTATACAAAACTTCACGACCAAGCTTGAGGGCTCAAGCGTAATACCTTTTAAGGTAGATCCCATTTCTAGGCTCATCCAACACATTCCCTCCATAGTATTCCAATTCATAGGATCCTTTCTCTAAGACACGTCCCACGATATAAGGACCGTGCCACATGGGGTTGAACTTGCCTGCCCCCAACGGTTCTTTGTATTGGTCATAAAAGTGAACCAAGTCACCCTCAATGTACTACGGAGGACAAACAAACCTATCATACTGAACCTTAACATGTTGTTTATTTTCTTTGATAGTCTTAGAGGCATCTCGATGCTTCTCATCGATACCTTCTAGGTGTACAAGGCATTCTTCAAGATCGGATGTGTCAGGTAGGAGCTCAATTGTTAGTTTGAGTGAAGGGATTTCACATTCAATTGGAAGAATCAACTCCACGCCATGTACTAACTGAAAAGGAGAAAAAATGGTGGAAGTCTTTATCGAGGTTCGATATGCCCAAAGCGCAGGGTAAAGCATCATATGCCAGTAGAATTTACTTTGGTTTACAATTTTTTGCAAGATGGTCTTGAGATATTTATTCACCGCCTCTAGTTTCCATTTTTATAGGGATAATAAGGGGAAGAATGATTGTGCTTAAACCCTATTTTTGATTCTAACTCCTTCATCATTTCATTTTGAAAGTGATAGCCATGATCAATGAAAATATCTTTTGGGATTCCAAACTGGGCTATAATTTGGTTGAATACGAAGAATGCTACAGTCTTACCATCAGATTTAATGATAGGAATGGATTTTTCCCATTTAGTGAAGTAATCCATGGCCATACTCATATGTTGATTCCCCCCAACTGAATCTGGTTTACAGTCCATAAAATCTACCCCCCACATGGTGAAAGGACCGACGATGATGATTAGGTGAGGAGGGGCTGGGTGTGAGCGCTTTTTTCGATCGAACACCTGGAAAGGGTGACACTTATTGACCACTTCAACACAATATTTAAAAGTTGATGGCCAAAAATAAGCGACTCCCAATATTTTTTGGGTTGTCGCAAGCCCAGATAAATGACCACCATATGCCCCACTATGAAAATCATTGAAAAACGACTCAACTTGCTCGCGATTCAAGCAATGATGAAAAATATTATCTATGCCTCGACGATACAAAGTGTCGTCGATGATAAGGCAATTTTTAGATTGATCATGTATATGTCGTCGATTGTCTCTCAACAAATGATGGGATAACTTAAAGGTTTGGAGATAAATTAGAATTTATCCATACTAGGGGTCCGAAGATGATATAAGGAAGACATGTTCATCTGCGAACGAATCATCATGAACAATGTTCTCATCTAGTCAAGGGAAGTCTGATATCAACTCGAAAAAAACAAGTGATTTCTTAGAATTCGCTGAAGCAAAATCAAGATCAAATTCTTGCAAAATAAAAATCCAATTATTGTATTTATCCCCTATGATATGCCTGGTGAGGACGTATTGAAATGGATTGATATCTACGACGACAATAGTTTTGCAAAGTAATATATAATGTTGTAATATTTGAACTGCATGTACGCTGACCAAGGCTAGTTTCTATACATGAGAGTATTTAAGTTCATGACTGACCAAGTTTCGAATGAGATACTAGAAAATGTGCTCACATATATCATCTTTCTCCTGAACCAGAGCCATACCAACCTTCCCTTCATACGTGGAGATATAAAGCAAATAGTCTCTACTAAATTCTAGAGGCTTCAACAGAGGCATCGATACCAAGGGTTTCTTAAGAGCATCGAAAGATTCCTAGGCTCGCTCATCCCATAAAAACTAAGTATCTTTCTTCAAAATACGCATGAAACCCTTAGTTAAATTGGCACAGTTCACTATGAATTGATGCAAGAAATTATCCTTCCCATGTAAACCTTGAAATTGTCGAATGTTGCACAGGGGATGCAATCGAAATATTACCTCGACCTTCACAGGATATACCATTATCCCATGATCAGATACTAAGAATCCTAAAATACGGATAGATCTAACATAGAACATGCACTTTTGAGGGTTCAACTGAATGCGATATTAATGTCATCTCTAAAATACTAATCAAAGGTGAGTGGAGCGATCCACTCTCTTGAAAGAGTGAGTAACAAGATCATATAGGTAAGGTTCAAAAATATGCTTGAGATCATGGCGTGTTGGAAGGTTGCTCCGATGTTTTTAAGGTCGAAAGGCATTTTCTGATATATAAAAAGTACTCCAAAGTATTCACAGGAACGGGGTTGGACACCCATTCAGTCAAGGGAACCAAGTAGATGAAACCAACATTAAGTAGCTTCTCTATCTTTTCCTTAATAAAAGGGGCCTTCGTAGGATTAAAAACTCTAAGGCATTAGACAATGTTGGGGTCGATCCCTAGCATCTCTTCGTATGACCAAGAAAATACATCACAAAATTCTTTGAAGATATCGGTGTAGATCTAAATTTCTCCAGACGAACAACATGCACCGATATATACGTTCTCAATTTTGCCAGGAATTCGAGAGATGTCAATCATGATGGTGGGAGAAATATTTACCATGTTTCCTTTGTCATAAATACCATGTGTATCTAGCCAAACCACAACGTGATCTACCATCTCACTCAAGGTAGATCTAAAGTCATCATGTTTGATCCTAACAAGCTCTGGGAGGAAATAGGAGCGATGATGCATATCGTCCCAAGGACTATTAGGATCATAGATGGCCTCTAATATGGATTCATCCGAAGGTAAAGTATATTCGAGGAAATCATGTGAACAAGATGATTGGGTGGCCCATACAGGGTCTAGAAAAGGATCCTCCCTGCTTTTCTACGAGGAGAAGGGATCCAAGTCAGTGGTAGCATTAATAATAGCCTGATACACAACTTTTGTTGCTGATAGTGGAATTTCCATCCCAATGTGTGACTGAACTTTGTATGACATTGTCGTGGAAGGTAGGGTCCAAGGGTCCTTGAAATATGAAGTATGGAAAGGAATGGACCTCATCGACGATGAATACTTACTTAAAATGGCATGACCGTGATACCCAACATGAGAGAGGAATACATTTTGACACCAACATCCTCGGTTTCCTACCAATAATTTTCAATCACTGTTACTGAAGGTGCAAGTGATGCATTAGGACTAGCGTGCACAAAGGACAATTGATCAATCGTCACTATTTTCCCTTCATGAGGAAAACACATAGTGCATAAAATAGACGACACAACTACTATCATGGAATAAGTCCAATTAAAACCTAGTAGTAAATTATAGTCAAGGGGTGCATCCACCACCTCGACATCAACCTCCACTATCTTTCCACCCAACTAGACTAGAAAAGCAGGAAGAATTCCGTGGGGTTGAAATGAATTCCCATCAAATGCAGTCAACATAGTCATAGATTGGGATAGAGTTGAAGAGCCAATGGATTTCCAATGGGTCAGGGACATCACACACATTGCAACACCTTCATCAATTACAATGCATTTTATTAGCACCATGATTTTCATAGCTATAGTTAGAGGTTTGTCGAAAGTTTTCAAAGTCATGCCTAGATCTTGGGAAAATCAAGGCATTCCTAGATGAGTCATAGTTAGTGTGTCAATGTTTATGAGGTCAGTGATCAAATAAATAATGACTTGAAATATTAGTAAGGGGTCTAGCCATAAGTTGGTTTAAAGGGTGTATTGTCTTTTTCATAAAAAACCATCATAAAAAGAAAAGAGTCAAGAGTGTAAAGTCCATCCTGTTCAATTTGTAATGGTCCACTTTCCTAAGTCTTGAATCATATTAAAAAGTGGGAAATTATGTGCTAAGGTCGAGTCATGGTGAATGCCATGTTAAAAGGTATTATAGTTCATCATCAACTTTCATGAGGTCAGAGAAGGAACAATCATGACACTCCATGTCATTTGTACAGTTGCAAACTTCAAAAGTGTACCTGTTGCGCAAATCCCTAACTTTCCTTGAAACATCTTATCACTATGGATAACCACTTCCCTTTTCAAAACTTCTTCTCTTATCCTTTCGAGCATTAATATTGGCCACCTTTTTCTTTTCTCGATCGCCTCCAAAACCTGCGCATTGTCCATAGACTCTCCAACAAGCTCCAAAGATCTCTGCTACACAAACTCTAGTCACTACGCAAATGATGTGTGCTTCGAGTCGCTATGCAAACCCTGTGTGTTGATATTCGCTACTCAAACCTTTCACTCTGTTTTTTGCTGTGCATTCTCCATTTATTTCAATAACTATTCAAGAGCCTTTCTTGGAGCCCATTGCAAGTTAGCCTTTGAAACAAATTTTATTTTCACATAACCAACTTTAATTCATTTGAGATAAACCTTAGCCATCCTTGTTGCTATGACGAGTTTCCTGCTACTGTTTGTTTCTGCGTTGAGTTCTTGCTATTGTTCGTTGCTGCACCGAGTTTCCTGCTAATGTTTGTTTGTTGTGTAGAGTTTTATGTTGCTACCTGTTGTTGTGCACAACACAAAAGTCACGATTCTCATTTTTTGCGTAGAGGTTATTGCTCTCGTTTGTTGCGCAAAGGTTATTGTTCCCATTTTCGCTGCACAGAGGTTATTACAATCTATTGCTGCACACCTGCAGTTCACACACGGTTGACATATATCAGCATCATGACAACTCCTAAACGAAAAAGAAAGAATGTAAGAAGCGGGGAAATTTTGAGGTTTGAGCCACAAGGTTTAAATTTGGTAAACGCAGACTCAATGATCAAAGCATCCTTTCAACAAGTGGGTTGTATAAGGTTTTGTGAAAAAATCCAGGGGTACAATAGGCATGTGGTGAGGGAGTTTGCAAATAATTTAGATGGTGCTAAGACTAAAGTGGGAAACCTCCAGTTGCAAGTTTGTGAAGATAGCATCGCAGCTACAACAAAAATTCCTACCCATGTAGAACAGTGGTTCAAAAATATGAAGATAGATCTATCTCACTATTATGATTTTCTAAATCCTAAATTTAGAAATTCTAAATTTGGTGCTACCATGCCCAAAGAGTTTTTATTGAAAAGTCACATTGATTTGTTGAGGGTTATCCATAATTTTTTTACATGTGAAGGGAGATTTGACAAGGTTTGCCAATATCACATCAGGCTCTTAATGAATTTTACCGGTAAGAATCCTTTTAACCTACCATTTTATCTCTTTAGAAGTCTTGGAAAGATGGCTGACAGAGTACACCCAAGGAAATAGAAAGGAGATTCTAGCCTCTTTCATTTTTCTTTGATAAAAATGTT
>ML796293.1:93005-156458 GCA_009831015.1 Picea engelmannii | reverse complement strand
TCTGAGATTTATATGATTCTTTCTCTTTCCGATTCTCTAACATATCCTTAGTCTCTTGACCTTATTTATAGTTTTCTTGTCTCATTTTCATCTTTTCAACTTTAGCAATCATTCTTGGACAATGTTCAACCTCATGACCAATAGCTTTACAACATAGACAAATAAGACCTGTACTAGGGAATTCCTTAGCAAGATGTACCAGTATTATGCAATTATAACACAATGTCAATCCTCTCTTTCTTTTAAATGATCCCTAGCCTCTCCTGTACTACGCACTGGGATCACAGTGTTGGACCTGCAATCTGCAAAAAATCTTTCTAGGTTCCTGCATCCACTTATTAGTCCAAAAATTCTTTCTATGCATAGGAATAACATATCTTTCTCCATTTCTATCAAATTTATTCAAATCAACTCTTTCCTCTAACTATGCCCTAGTTTTTAGACTAGGAAAAAATCTATCAAACATACCTAGATTCATACTTTTGAAGCAAGAATTTCCACTCATCTTACCCTTACTAGAGCACAAATCTTTACGATCTTACCTCTTTTCTTCAAATCTATTTTCTTTCTTAGCACAGAGCTTCACAAGTCAATTATAATACTGCGCACTACAACAACAGATATACACATAGAGCTTTATCTTTTCTTCAGTTCCCAGCAATCAAAGTTTTAGGTCCCGACAACGGAAGCATTTGTTGGCACAGGGGCAGACCCAGGGTTCAACATTTCAACAACGCACCAAAAAAACCCTAACTACTGGGCCATTCGGCAACACCTGCGAAGCAGATGAAGTCTCACCCGAGGTAGAGGCACGGGGGGTTGCAGGACTCAGGTGTCTACAACCAAGCTGGGACACAGATCTGTGATTACAACACTTAGCAAAGCACTTAGACAATAATAAGTATTAGTTCATGAGCCTCATTCACATCGCATATTAACCCTTATTACAGATTAACACAGTAACAATCAAGATCCATTACTTACAATCACTTAACACATAACATTAGTTCAGATCTAGCATTTATTCATCTTAAGCACTAAGAAACAACACCAGATGCATTCATCATACATTATAACACAACACAAAGCAAATAAATAACATAAATCATAAATCACATTGCAAAAAGAACATCAAGACACAAGATATACGTGGTTCACCCAAGTGTGGGGCTATGTCCACCAACTTCTTCTCTTTTTCTTTATTAGTTTTCAATCTTCTTACATTATACTGCTCCTGTGCAAAAAGCCACAGAGCCGAACTCCACAGAGGACAAGAGAACTGCACACAACGCACCAGATCCTCCTTCCCAAAATTAGGTCAAGGCATAGAGGCCCACTTTACATAGTTTGATTTCACAAATCCACTTACAACTTATTGCACTAAGCCAACATTAACACTTACAACATATGGTGCACACAACCCACTTTACAGTTAGACTTCTTACATCGCTTAGCTACTTATTTATACATTTACAAAAAAGGCCTAAACATGGGTAAACCCATGGGCCGACATCCCATAACCTGTTACATAAACCATAAAACCCTTTGTTGGGTCCACAAGCTCGCAAAATGAGTGAGATCCCACGATATCGGCTCTGCCTGGGTGCTCCATCTTTGACCAACCTGTCGAAGTCCCAAAACTGGTCAAACACGACCAATGTTTCCTCAAAACTTGGTCAAGGGCCAACACTTCCCATCCTTTGGAATTTCTACCAGGTCCCATGTTTTATTCCTCTCTAAGGCATCAATTTATTCTTTCATATATTTTTCCATTAAGCACTTTCAGATACCTTCATTTCTTCCTGATAACAACTAGGTTCTCCATCAATAGAAACCAAAGCCATAGATGAAACATAATCGTCATACCTTGTAGGAGGATTCATGACCTATGTAGATCTCCTTAGAGATGGTTGAGGCATATCCTCAGTTTCTTGGATTTGTTTGCATCTTCATCTTCTTCTTTTGCAACTTCTTCATGCTCCTCCCTTTCTGAAGATCGCGGAAAGTACAATGGCAGCACCCTCTCCATGGTGGGGAAGAATGCGGTTTTCGATGAAGTGAGAGAAATGCCGATCGTGGGAGGAAGCAGATTGTTTTGGTTGGCTCGAGGCTACGCACTCGCCCGCACTCATTCGTTTGATATAAAATCCGGCAATGCAGTCGTTCAGTACAACGTCACGGTTCTCCATTACTCGTCCCCGCCTAGGATATAATTTTATTATACCTAGGTGGCAATGGCTATTATAGATTAAGAATGGCGAGAGAAGTTACTCGGGTTTCATCTTATTATTATTTTTTTTAATATGAAAATAAAACATGACAGGTTCTTGAGGATGGTTCAGTATTCATGGAATGTAGGGATGGTCTTCGATTGTATCATGGAGATGGTCTCCTTTAAACATCCCTGATCTTGGGATCAATCCAACCTTTTCGGGATGCCCTAGATTACCTACGGCTCTGGAAAATTGTAAGGCTCAAAAAAATTGCTTTTGTCATAACAAATATTCTTTATATTGAATAGATATGCAATATCTCAAGCTTCATTCTACAAAGAACTATACCATATTTATGTCCACAATTAATATTCACCATCTATTGTTATTTCAAAAATAAGAACCACACACAATATGCTTATAACTTAGAGTAATGAAATTCATGGGAGGTGAAAACGTTTTTTAGAGTACAAAACTTGAGAAAAGGTTAAAGGTTTGTACCTAGTGATAGTTCTTTGGTTAAAATGGATTTATCTCGGTAGTAATAGTAAATTTACTAAAGTAAATAGTAATAGTAAGTGGTGAATACTTTAAATTAATTTAGTGAACTTTGTTAATTGAGCCAAATTTAAATTTTTGAAATCTTTGAAATCTAACATCTCATCTAGTTCATCTCTTAACAACTTCTCCCCATGTGTTCACATATATAGAAAATATATATCACAAAAGTATTTATTTGAGTAAATTAAATTCATAAAATTTTAAAATGTATCTCTAAATTCTTTTGGTCTTAGAATGTAAAGATCATCTTTATGTTGATATTATGGTAGCTGCGGGAGGTATTAAGCTCCACTTGTAACCTTGACAAGAATATAATATTCCGAGAAGCAAGAAGAAACCCTAAAGCATTGGATATAACCTTAGAAGACAAGTTGGCTAAAGAAAATAATTTAATATTGAGTCTTTAGCCTCGAGAAAGAGAAGTCATCCCAGAAAACTAAGAAAGAGAAGTATAAATACAGGATGCTAGAGCTGATTTGTATATACACAGCTCGCAACTGCAGAAATCTAGTGCGCAGTACAAAAATTTAGCAAGTGCGCAAGTCTAGAGAGTAGCTGCAGCTGAAGCTACTGCAACTTGTATTCTTAGTTTTAGGCTTGGACTTTCTCTTGGTTATGGGTTGGACTTTCTGCCTTTTGCGCTAGCTCTGGAGAGAGGTACGCTACATTAATTGACTATTAGGCCTAGGGTTTTCTTCCAGAATTATTCTCTATCAAGGTTAAGGTGCTCGGAGGTGGCTTCATCCTATGATTGGGTGACAATATTTCTATATTGTCTATGGTTAAACGAGCACACCTAATTTTCTAATAGGTTATGGGCCCACACTATCTTCGAACAGTCTAATCGCTGGAAGATAGATTGGGAGGATTTGCTCAGTTACAGTTGTAGTTGCAGTCAAAGTTTTTATTGCAACAACAAAACTCTAACTCTCTTGTTGAGGCACCTTAAGTGAAGAGATTGACCTAATTTTTGGATAGCCTAGTGTGCCCTAACCTAACGCACCTCCTAGTACTCTCAGCAAGCTAAGACGTCAAGTTTGAGTATTTGGTCAAAGTCAAAGGTTGACCAAGTCAAAGTAGTCATGACTTACTCTATGAAGTCAAAAAACAAGTTAGAAGGGGCTTCTAACTTCAGAGCATGGAAGACAAGTATTGACCTCATCCTTGCTAAGAATAAAGTGTTGGATATTGTAAAAGCAAAGATCGTGGAACCACAGTTTGAAGAAGGAAAAGAGAAGGAACCTCAGAACATTGAAATTATGGAGAAGTTCATGGAGAATGACATCAATGCCATGAGTGTCATAGTGGAATTTTTAAAAGACCACTTGATACCCTACATCTCTCATCTTGACTCATCTAAGAAGATGTACGATGCCCTAACTAACCTCTTCTCAGTCAGAAACATTGGACAAGTAATGAGTCTGAAGAATGAGCTTCGTGACATGAAAATGAATGATGATGACAACATAACATCATACCTTGTTAGAATCTCCCAGTTAAGATATCAACTACAAGCTATTGAAGAAATCATTTCAGAGAAGGAACTGGTAAATATAGTACTCAATGTCCTTCCCAAGACATGGGATACATTGGCCGCAAACATGAACACAAGAAACGAGTATCCCACATTTGAAGAACTTTAGACTTGTTGTGCACAAGAAGAATCAAGGATTAGTGCAAAAGAGAAATTCCAAAGGAAAGATGATGATCAAGCCTAAACAACAAAGTTTAAGAAATTCAAGAGTAAGAAGAAGTTTGACTCAAGGAAGAAACCAAATCAAGAGAAGGATATGCCAAAAATATAATGCTTCAACTGTTGAAAATATGGTCACTACAAGAATCATTATCCTGAGTTAAAGAAAAGGAAGTAAACACATGAAACAATAGTTGCTAAAGAAAAGGAACCCTCAAAGAAAGTCAAACAAGATGAATCAGATTTCTTCTTCTAGTCAAGTTAACAATATTCTTCTGTAACATAGTCCTTGTACATACCATGTTTACATAGTTCTTGTATATCCATTTATTAGAAGATAAGATGGTCAGTGAAACACCACCTATGGAATAATAACAAGATAAGGATTACTATTACGATAATTACTAGTCAAGTAATGTACCTGAAAAGATGAAGTACATTGACAATCCCTGGTAACAATTCATGTGGAAGCTATTATATAAGTAACAATTGCCAGATAAGCCGAAATTAGAATCAAACTTGAAGACACCCATAAGAAGTAAAGACATAAATAAGTTGGAAATCAAGAGGAAATGAGAAAAAGACTTGTGACACTTTGTAGAAGGAAATAAGGATGCAAACAAAAACATGGACTCTCTTAGGTAAAGGGAGATGATTATAGAATTCCAAAAAGAAGAGGATGCATTCATACACGAAACAAGGATTAAGAGGGAGCTAATCCTAAATGATATGATCCATTGAGGATTATGAAGTATATTTCCATGTTCCCATTAAAAGTAGCAGCCATGATAAGCATCATGTATTCAGAAGAAGTCTTCTTCGAAAATAAGCCTTAAAGTATCCTTATTTTTCCATCTACATCCATGATCCTATGATGAAAAGAAGAAGTTGGAATCTTCAGGGCATGGAATCTATATAAGACTCCATGGACCCAATATCTAAAGAGAAACATGAGGAAGAACATGATGATTCCAAGAAAGAAAGAAAATCCAGAACAACCAATTATTATATCGAGAATCACAAGACTACCATCTTGGTTTGAACCCACTAGAAGAAATCAAGCAGAAGAAATGGAAGTTATGATAAAGAACAATGTATGTAAGAAAATGTGAAAAAGACTTATGAATGGAAGCATTGTGAGATTCAGAGGTTCTTCTAGGAGGGAGAAAAAACTATAACGACATATCACCAGTATCCATGGATTGGAATTTACATGTAAAAGACTGTTCTTCCCAAATAAAGCAAGTGAGAAAGAAGCTTATACCAAAAAGAGACCCATGTATGCAGATATAAGAAGACCTTGTATGGATTCAAATAACATGATGTAGAGTATCTCATATATAGTAGAAGCGTGGTGAAAACGTTCTATAACAAAGATAGTGTATCTGAATAATTACTTAGAAGTCTGAGATAATGGATTGCTAATCCATGGAAAACTCTCACGATGATAGAAGAAGTGCTACTTGGATATGTTTCAGTTTGAGATTTGCCACGATGTCATGAGCTAGCAGGAAACATAAGTGTTGAACTCGAACATGATATATTGTAATGATCATAGTTATATGAAGACTTCAGATAAAACTAGTATTCCATGACAGACAGAAGTACATTGAGATCAAGCATTATATTCTCTGTGATGAAGTCCAGAAAACAGAAGTGGTTCTCCAATATATCTCCAAAGATGAGTAGATAACAGAAATTTTGGTAAAGCCTCTATCCAAGATGAAAAGTTTGCATACTTAAGAAACAAGTTGGGGCTCATGGAGACGACTTCCTTATTGAAAAAAGAAGAGATTACTCCCAGGTTGAGAGGGAGCACTGATGTGTTATTGATTTATGGACAGTCATTTTTCAATTTGAAAAATGGTCCATCATGAGTAGTTCATTTCCAGTTCAGAAAGTGGTTTGAGATTTTTGACGGACATGCATTTTCTAGTT
This sequence comes from Picea engelmannii, assembly GCA_009831015.1. Taxonomy (NCBI): domain Eukaryota; kingdom Viridiplantae; phylum Streptophyta; class Pinopsida; order Pinales; family Pinaceae; genus Picea; species Picea engelmannii. Next base: position 150,053 of record ML796293.1, on the reverse strand, counting down.
TGGAAAATGGTCCAGATCGGACAATCATTTTTGTAATGAAAATGGTTCGATAGATTGTTGATATACCATAGACAATGATTCCACTTATGTCCAGTATGGGGAAATGGTCGAGGAAATTCATTCTTCTTGGCAGTCACTCTGAGTAGTGGTCAAGTAGAATGGTTCACCTCACTAGGAATTCATTCTTTTGAAGTTCACAATTGTGATAAGTTTCGAAGAATGGTCCATTTTGGAGGTTGGTGCAGGACAATCATTTCCTTAGGAAATGGTCCAGACAGTCATTCCCTAGGGCATAATAATTGTCTCTAGGTTGCACTGTGATTAGTGCTGGAAGAATAGCCCAGTTAGGTGAATGGTCCAGGTTCAACAATGAGGGACAAAAATTCCCTAGGGAAGACTCATTCTCTCCAGGTTGCACTATGATTAGTGCCGGAGGAATGGTCCAGGCTTAGAAATCAGGGACAATTATTCTTCTATGCTTGAGAAGAATAGTTCAGATATCCCATGGCTGATGTTTTACCTTATGAGGGTAGATGCTCTTCCATATCTCACAGATGTGAGTGGAATAATGGCTTAGATGAATCAGTTTGTATGATGATATTGTTATACAGGTTGATATTGGATGATATGATCACTGTGGAGACTATATTTCTCTGGACAATAGCTATATGCCATTGTGCTGGATGTGTTCCACTGTTTGTGACCATTTTTCACTTATCAAGTAGTCATGTGTTGCTTGGTGTGGTTGTGTACCACTGGATAGTAGTTGTGTACTACTACGGATAGACACAGTTGTGTTCTATTGAATGACAATTTTTGGATTTCCATGAAGACTATCAGTAGTGTTGAAAATGATTACCAGCTAGATGGATAGTTAGTGTATGCTCCAAGACAGTTATTCTTCTAGGACATATGTTTGGATTAGAATAATAGTCCTTGCATCCCATGGCGTGGCTTCCAACATCTTTTGGAACAATTATTGTTCTAGGACATATGTCTGGATTAGAAGAATAGTTCTTGTATCACTATGTGGAGTGAGTGACTTATTCAACATCATTACCCAAAAGGAGTATGTCTTAAAGAGATGATGCAGTTGATGCTATTAGATGATATTGATAGTGATGATGGTGCTTGTGATTTAATCATGAGATAGTCTGAGTGGCTATGATGATGCTACCGGTTGAATGCCATGTTTGTGCTCAAAACCATTACCTTCAATACCTCCCTAGCTAGGAGGGAGTGCTGATATTCTGGTAGTTGTGAGAGGTATTAACCTCCATGTGTAACCCTGACAAGAATAGAATATTTCGAGAAGCAAGAAGAAAACCTAAAGCATTGGGTATAACCCTAGAAGACAATTTAGGTAAAGAAAATAATTTAATATTGAGTCTTTAGCCTCCAGAAAGAGAATTCGGCCTAGACAACTAAGAAAGAGCAGTATAAATAGAAGATTCCAGAGCTCATTTGTACATACACAGCTCACAACTGCAGAAATATAGTGCGCACTACATAAATTTAGTAAGTGCGTAAGTCTGGAGAGTAGTTGCAACTGCAGCTACTACAACTGCAACTACTGCAACTTGTATTTTCGGTTTTAGGCTTGGAATTTCTCTTGGTTATGGTTTGAAATTTTTTCCTTGTGTGCTAGCTCTGGAGAGAGGTACGCTACATTGATTGGATATTAGGCCTAGGGTTTGCTTCCAAAATTATTCTCTGTCAAGGTTAAGGTGCTTGGGGGCGGTTTCGGCCTATGGTTGGGTGACAATATTTCTATATTGTCTATGGTTAAATGAGCACAACTACTTTTCTAACACTTTTCTCTATAAAAACACTATCAAATATGTTAAATATGTTCCTCTTTCTGCACCAGTTCTCTATAATTCCATGAAATAGTGTTATGTTAGATGTTATTTCATCATTATATATCATTAGTTATAAAATAAAACATAAATATCATCTTGACAACATATGCAACTAAAAACATATAGTTTTAGTGGAATTCTAAATTTGACATAAGATATATAATTAGATTATGTGAAACCTGTGTCTCGGTTCTATCTTGGATTTGTCCCCTAAGAATATGGAAATAGGAAAGATCAATATTGAATTATTGAGAAGGATTATCTTGGAAGGTGCTATCACTATGTTAATTGATGTTTTTACATAAAGTACTAAAATGAATAAAAGAACAATGCATGGTATGCAATGGTATGGTATTGTATGGTAAGGTATTGGTATGCAATGGTATCCAATGTTATTGGTATGCAATGATATTTATTATGCATTGGTATGCAATGGTATTGGTATCCAATGGTATGCATTGATATTGGTATGGAATGGTATTGGTTTACAATGGCATGCAATGGTATGGTATCATATGAAATGGTATTGGTATCCAATGGTATGCATTGATATTGGTATGCAATGGTATTGGTATGCAATGGCATGCAATGGTATGGTATGGTATGCATTGGTATTGGTATGCAATGGTATTGGTATGCAATGCCAGTATTGGCATGAAATGGTATTGGCATTGGTATGCAATGGTATGCATTGGTATTGGTATTGGTATTGGTATTGGTATGCAATGGTATGGTATGGTATGCTATGCTATGCAATGGTATTGGTATGAAATGGTATGGATCTATATTGGTATCCAATGGTATTGGTATTCAATGGTATTTCTATGTAATGGTATCCAATGGTATGCAATGGTATTGGTATGCAATGTTGGTATTGGTATGAAATGGTATTGAAAATGGTATTTATTATGCATTGGTATGCAATGGTATTGGTATGTAATGGTATGCAATCATATTGGCAATGGTATTTAGTATGCATTGGTATGAAATGGTATTGGTATGCAATGGTATTGGAAATGGTATGCATTGGTATTGATATTGGTATGCAATGGTATGGTATGCAATGGCATGCATTGGTATTTTTATGTGATGCAAACCCCTTCCCTCTCTCAGGGTCTGCGCGACCTCTCGGTCTAAGGATCATTCAAATCGGGAGACCGATTGACTCTTTGGGCCTTGATGATCCCTCAAAATCCCATACACGAGTCCTTTTATTCCACGTTCATGTCCAACAATGAACCCACGTTATCTTCTCTTAATCCCATTATTTAAAACTTGATTTCAATCCCTAACCGCTTTCACCTCTAGCGGAAACAATATATGACCATGGGTCGTGACCAGGCGTTGAACAACGTGCACTAAATTGGGTGCTCTGGGTACTTCGGGCTCCTGGCGATCCACCTTCCTTACTTATTAGTTCTTTCGAACATGCAAATCTATGAAATATCAAATACCTATGGGATCCATGACTCAGATTGACTGCATAAATCCATGGTGAAGATCGTTTTTAGAAAAAATTGGCCTTCGACAAATTTTCTAGCTCCAACACCTTACATTCGCGAAGCACCGAACTCTGAATCTGATCGGACGACTCTGAGTTATCCCAAATATAATCACTCATGTACCCTTTTCTCTTGTGGGATTCAGAGGTTTTTTGTACCAACAATTATAGATCAATGGCTCCCGGGCTCTGAGGGACAGATGGTTCAGTTATAGCTTTGTACTCAGGGAGTCCGGGATTTTCACACTACAACTCCTCACTACCCCCGAACGTTAGAGTAATGGAGGCTCCCTCCGCTCGCCATGTTTATTTTCTCCGATAGACGACTGGTATGAGTTTCGGCTCCTTAGAAATCCAGGAAACTTCCTCCTAAGCACCTCACTTCACAGCCCCTCCAGAGTACTGAGTCTCCAAACCTAAGGATATTTTGACGCATGTCCCAGGGTATGAACAACCACGATGGAATCAAACTTTTGGTTCTTCGAGGACCTTGAATTCTCCACACTCTCCACCTCGAGCTTCTCGAACCCCGAATTAACAGAGTCCATATCCACTATCCACCTGTCTATCCAAATGGATGACCCAGATCTTTTTTCGGCTCTTGATACTTTAGGAGTCTTATAACCTATTTCACTTTCTTCCTCCCGAGGTGCTTGCCTTCCAGACTCCAGGACCTATTTCCATGTGTCCAATGGAGCTTTGGAATATATCTACTTCTGCATTGGGTTACTTTCTCCTTTCGGAGTGTCGGTTCTCCAGACTCACGGATTTGCTGACATGTGCTCCTTCAAATTGTCATCCCATATGAACTCCAGGCTCTGGAACTTCGACAATCCTCACTCCTTTGTGCGCCAAACCTCCCGAATGCGTGAATTCCTAAGGACTTCCCCAATTATCCTCCCCGCAACTCCACCAAATCTTACAACCGATGACTCTTGATCTTAGATCTGATGGTTGGGATTTGTTACCCCTTCATGAGCGCTCCTCCTCCTGTCTAGATTTTGATTCGACAGTCCAGATATTCTCTCCAACCGAGATCGATGACTGTTGTAGATTCCTCCTTAGCTTCATTCAACCTTCCGAATAATGAAGGATTTCCCAAATATTTTCAAAGCCTCACCTTTCATGCTTCCCCTACAGTCTGGAACTTGAACGGTTTCTATCCTCTATGTTCCTTGTAGAAAATTTGTGCCCAACTGCACTATCTCTCATGATCTTTGAACTCACTCAAACTTCTAAGGGTCTCTGCCCTTTTCTCCTTACACATGTTTTCTTCCCTCCTGGTAGTTCGATGCTCTTCCTCCTGAGCTCAAACTTCAAGATTTTCATAAAATCTTTCCGTGCGCTCCTGCTAGAGCAAGAAACTCCCCCTTAAGAATATACAAGGGTTCATAACGTAGTCAGATCATAACCGTATAAAAGTATCCTACTTCTATAACTACCCCAAACATACACCATACTTATACAAGAAAATCAAAATGAGAAGGATCGGGTAACTGTACCTCTACTCCATGTCCGGTGATGATCCTCTCGCGCTTGATAGCTTCGCTGATTGAAAACCTTGTCCCAAGGCTGGCGTGCATTCAAAGAAAGAAAAACAAAAAATCTACAAGCATGAAATTCATATACAAATAAGGGTTAGACGTTAAAATAAAAACATAAATCAAATGCAAACATTCGAAACGCCATGATTTGGGACAGGAAAAGTACTTCTTTTACTGATAATACAATGATTACTTACAACCAAAGTCAGCTACTAATCCACGAACCTGGTCTAGGCTCCTCTTCACCAAGCTCCAAGTGCACCACCTTATGGATTCTCCTCTCAACCTTCTTCTTGGAAAGTGAAAAGGGTTTCTGATGGAGGAAGGAAGGAAAATTGGGGAATGTAAGGGAAATTCTCACAAAAGGGTTGCGATTACTTGGGGCAAGGAGGGGATGTGAAACAAGTAGAGTTTCACTGTTCTTATGTCTATATGTGGAATGAGACCCCGAGACCTCCTTTTATATGGGAAAAGGATGGTTATTCGGTTGGGTGACAGACTATAGGTGGTGAATTAGTTGGGAAACTACCCAATAGCCCATAATCTCAACGAATTCCTTGCAAAAATTTTTTTGCAACTTTTTCAAGTATACACGGGTTGTAGTGGTGTAGACTGCGCATGTACATGAGTTGTAATGGTGCAACAAGAGTATGTACATGGGAATTAGTGGAGCAACACATGTACATCCTAAAATTTTTTGTTTTTTAGAAGAGCAACTGAGTGATGGCTTGGAAAAAAATGCAAGTAAGAGGGCCAAAGGCCATGTATGCATTTGTAGAGAAATTTAGGGCTATAATAGATTCCCCCTAATGTGTGAGGTCAAAATAACATCCGATGGCCGAAATACATTACAAAATCTTCACCAATGTACACAATGAGTAAGCCCGGGACCAGAGTTCGGGAGGTGCCATCTGCAAAATAAAAATTGTCTCTTCGAGGCGGGCATACCCATGCTCGGGATGAAATAAATCATAGCTTCCAATCAAATACACTGCAGATCCATGTCATATAACTATATAAAGTGTAGCCACGAGCAATACACAACATATCTACATCTCAAAATCAAAGATATAAAAATGTAGTATCCATCTTCAAGAAGCCATTAGCGCTCGATGGCTAGAGATGAGATCTTTAGAGCTCACAAAACAACTTCAAGATCTTCAAAACTTGGGTAGGAGTGTAATGTGAGTGTATGAATTCACTACCCATAGGCCTTCGACGGCTCGTCGGGAAAATACAAGAGGATCTCAATGATCAGACATAAAACTTCATTGATTTTGAACAAGGACTTGATTGGATTTTGGGATGGCCATGCATGAGGGAAAGAGACAAAATGTAGAAAGGCTGACTCAGGTTGAGGTGAAACTTCCCATGGAAAAGAGAATGAAAGATGATCATACTCAAGTAGCATGACATTGACATAAGTTCACGATGCAGGAGGCAACACAAACTCTCCATGTGTTTGGAAGAGTAACTAAATGGAGGAGGACATAAATCTATGTAGCGATAACAACTCCCTAAGGTCATATTAGATCCAAATTCTTGATGAACAAACAAAAAGGATGTTCTTTTTCCAAGGGCGACTCATTGTGCTGCCAAAAAAAAGAATATATATTTCCCGTCTCCTCTTTTTGGGTTTTTTTATTTTTTTGTCTTTTTCAATTTTTTAGAGAGCTTTGAAAAAGAATAAAAGAATGCTACGTTACAAAGGAGGAACGAGTGTCACAATCATACTATCTCCAAGTGCAAGGAACACACTAATTCTCATAGCAAGGAGACATGTGCAGGAAAAGGACCCTCAGGGAAAATTCCTCCATGGGTCAAGGTGTCAGGTCACAGAGGCAAAGTGCTACAAGGCTTGCGTATAAGGCATGATTCAAAGGTTCAGTTGAGAGAAACATGGATCCATCATTAGGCCAAAGACGTAGAGATGAAAATGTGATTAGCAAGACACAATGAAACCCCCTTCAATGTATTTTTAGTGAGCCCAGAGAAGGTAAGCTCGATAGTTTTTTCATGTTTAGAGAGTCTGAAAAACGTAAAAGAAGACTCCACTGGGGTACCTTTTTCAAAAATAGTCTAGTTGGCTTGAAAAATGGGTAAAATAGAACCGAAAAGAAGTCTATTCAAAACCATTTTAATGAGTGTGACAAAGACAAGATCACTCGGCAATCTTTTCAATTTTAAGGAGTCTGAAAAGAGCTTAACTATGTACTCACGACTTTTTTCTAGATTTAGTCTCCTTAGCCCGAAAAAGTATAAAATTTACTAAGGAGAACTCTCCAAGAGAGATGAATCTCCCAAGGTGTATTTTTTTCCTCCATAATCTATAGGCCAAAAAAGGGGTAAACTCATGCCAGTAGATGTTCTTCTGGACCAATTTAACAAGTGTGAAGGAACAAGATCACTTGGTGATCTTTTCAATTTTAGGGAGTCTGAAAAGAGATTAACTATGGACTCTGTGGGGGTTCCTTTTTAATAAGTAATCTCCAAGACCTGAAAAAGGTGATAAACCAAAACCAAGGAGAATGTTCCTTTTTTGTAAATTTAGTCCCTCATGCCCGAAAAAGGGTTATACGTATACCTAAGAATACTCTTCTAGCAAACCAAATTTGTTAGAGTATACCTTTTTTCGTACAATTGACCATCCGAACCGAAAAAGGGGTAAACTATCACCGGACAGACATGCCTTCAAGTTTTATTTTGGCGAGCGTGAAGGGAAACAAGATCACTCAACAATATTTTCATGTTTAAAGAGTCTGAAAAGGGCTTAAAGAAGACTCCAACAGTTAATTTTCTAGTTAATCAAGAGAAGATTGAAAAACACAAACGTAGTCTCGTCGGATGTTTCTTTCGAAATTCAAAGCGAGCTTGAAAGACAACAAAGCATGATCATTTTTGGAGTCTCGAGGGTGAGGCCAAGAGTGATGGTGCATCAGACAAATGAGGCTCAAACAAGGAGTCTCGAGCCTAAAGTTATTAGAAACAACATGGACGCCAAAAAGCAACAAGGATCTATCTAGGGCATCCATGTAAAGGTAGGCTCTACCACCTAATCATGACACTTCTAAAGGAGCAATGACAGTTCTGTGTCGCACTTCGGTGGGATTGATCCTATAGAAAATAAGAAAAGACAACAATATGTAGAAAGTGGAGGTGGAATCCTAACTTATATGAAAGAAGTTGGAAAAAATGACTTTACCAAAGAACCTTTAAAAGTGACCCATCTCCCAAAAAAGTTTCCAAACCAGAAGGCAAAGTGCATCGTAACATCCAATAAGAAACTCAAGGACCCACTTAAATGATGTCTAAGCCAGAAAAAATGACAAAAGGGTTCAAAAAAGTGGCAAAAAGGGCCAAAAACGTCTATAAATAGAAGCTGATAGCTCATTTTTACCATTGCAATTTAAAAATTAACCAAAAGGTAAAAAATACCCCTTTGAAAAAGAAGTTTATTCTGGAAAATTTAGAGAATGAAACAAACTTCCACTCGGACCAAGTAAGTATAAACTCATCCCTCTTGCATTCCAATTCTTTCTTTTAGAATTCTTTTTAGTTTTTGGGAGGGCACACCCTCTTAAAAAAGGGTCGCCCTAAGTGTACACGGGCTATCAAAGGACAACTCGCATATGTATGCATGCAGAGAACAATCTTCAAGCAAACATATGAGACTGTGTCCAAGACAACTCGCGTACACCCTCAAAATCATGGAAAAAATCAAAGTGTAAAAGCTAACTGCCCTTTGAACTGTGATGGAACAGGATGTATGTCCACTAGAGGGAGAGGGAACACGAGGAGATCGATATCTTGGTCAATGAGGAACCTGCTGCTATCGCTGCATTGAAACAATGCGGGTTGTGGAAGTTCTACCGGTGTCCATTCATGAGGGCACAACCCAGGCTACTGAATTCCCCAGTGGATTACTAGCACCCTAACGTAGAGGCATTCATGATTGAGGGGAAATCATTGACTGCAATGACTGAGGATATATATTTCTTGACTGGCCTCTCAAGGAGAGGGGAACCAGTCAACCTGCATAAATTCCCCCTTGGGCCCTTCAACATCGCCGAGTACATTGGGATGCATTGCAAGGTTGACACTGAGAAAGTAGGTTCTTAGGTTCCTATCCACAAGATCACCAAATTGTCAATGAAGGTTATCGTTTTTCTTATTGGGTGGATCACTGGATTCGTGGCCCTACACCAGGCTTCTTGGGAGCACATGTATTATGCGATGCAATGCCTATATGCACACATATTTGATTGGAGAACAACCATGCTTAATTACATGAAGAGGTAGCTCATAGAGTGTCAAGAGCGTAGCAACAAGAAATTCGGGTTCGATACCATTTTTTGCTCGTTATTCTTCGAGAGGGTAACTAGTCTAAGTCCGAGAGAGACAGTACAAGGGCATGTGGCCTCCTTCCCAGTGGTATGCATATGGGAAACATTGTTGCCACGACAGGGGGGAGGAATGACCACAAAGGCCTTCAATTACAAGTTCTTCGACTGGTCGGAACAGTAGATTCTAGCGATAGAGGACTACCCCTACACTAGAATAAACTTATCCAAAGACCCATACATGCCCGTAGCTCCCGGAGAGGAGCGAGGGGAGTTAGGTACGTCTTTTTTAAAGTTATTTAATTTTTAGTTTCTTTTTTTTATATATCATTTTTTATATGTATCAGAGTATTGAAAACTATGTATCTGTTTATGTACAGATGTGGGACCGGTGTGCCCAACAAACTTCACGAGGACCAGGCGTCATCCTCGACCAGAGGCCGTACCAACAGCATCCGGCGGACCAGCCGCCACGGGGGGACCTCCAGCTGTAGAGGCCGAGAGAGTTTTGAGATGGATGGAGAGGAACCTCACTGCGCTCACTCGCACAGTTTCCATGGCCGAGATTGAGGATCTCCTGCCATCCATGCAGCCTCATGTGGTTGGGGTGCCATGGACATGGGTCAAACTCTTCCGGCATTTTTATAACGTTGTTTTTCACTACGGCAGGGCCAATAGGCTCTAGAATTATATAGGATAGAATCATCATGTGCCGAGGGAAGTTTTTGTATATTTTTGAGGGCATAATTCTCGTGATGTATACCAGATATTATTTTTGAGGTGTTTGCGCCCACCTATGTACTCTGAGACTTTTTGATATATATATTTACATATTTTATGTCTTATGGATCACATTTTTACAAATGTATGTACATGTGTATGTGTGTGCAACATGCCAATCTAATACTTGATTAGCTAGGGTATCTTTGATTTGATTTAATCTCCCAGGAACATGAATATATGTAATGTAATCAAAGAAAAGTTATAAGAGACGTACCCTAAGGAAAATTTGGTGTAAAGTAGGATCATAAATGCGATACACTCCATTTAACTGGGACAAAACCAACTGTGCATCCAAGTAAACCCAGAGGTGAGAAATGAATTGCGACACAGCGTAACGAAGCAATTCTATTACTACACTGTACTCGACGACATTATTTGTTACGTCACCTAGACAGATACCTCCAGAAGATAGAAACTGGACTTTAGGTGTGAATATCACCCAAGCTGTGGAAGCAAGACTCCGAGTGTTTCGGCTAGCACCATCTGTGAATCCAAAGAACACCTTCGATTCACTTGACATCTGCCATAGTGAAAAAGATAACATAAAAAATGACACGTCCATAAAACAAAAAGATAAAAAAATAATTGTATAAGAACTATACATATGTACAAGAAGTCACCCAGGTGACCAACCTATGAGTAATACTTCTTGAGGTAGAGAACATTTCTAGGCTCTGCCAAGGCATTTCCCTCAAAGTCAACCAGACGATAGGTGCCCTTCTTTAAGATCTCTTTCACGATGAAAGGTTTGAACCACATGGGTTTGAACTTTCCCGCCCCTAGTGAATCTTTATCTTGGTCGTAGACTAGGACAAGATCTCCTTTGGAGAAAATCCGAGGATGAATAGACCCATCATATTTAAACTTGACTCATTTCTTGTGAGCCTCATTGGCCAAGGATGTATCACGGAATTGCTCATCGAGCTGCTCAATATATAATAGGCGTTCCTCAAGCGGTGAAGTGTCTAGCAGTAACTCTACTGCCAAATTTAAAGACAGGATCTGAAACTCAATAGGCAAGACTGTTTACAACCCGTAAACGAGTTGAAAAGGTGAGAAACCAGTTGTAGTCTTTACAGATGTTCGATAGGCCCATAATGTTGAGTACAACATCAAATGCCAATTTTACTTGGCATACTTGATCGTTCATTGTAGAATAGTTTTGAGGGACTTATTCACAGCTTCCACCTGACGATTCACTTGTGGGTATTAGGGTGATGAATTTTCTTGCCTCAACCCAAGATTTGATGTTAAATCAGACATCATTTTGTTTTGAAAGTGACTGCCATGGTCAGTGACAATCTCCTTCGGGATGCCAAATTGTGCTATTATCTGGTTAAAAATGAAGAGAGTCACAGTTTCACCATCGTTGTTAAACATTGGCATAGCCTCGACCCACTTTGTAAAGTAGTCTACCACTACGATGATATAACGATGCCTCCTGGATGAAGTTGGGTGGCATGTAGTAAAATAAATCCCCCACTTGGTGAAGGGACCAACAATGATGACGGGAAACATGGGAGCAGGATGTGCCCTCATCTTCCTAGAGAAGATCTGACACGAGTGGAACTTCTTGACTGACTCAACGTAATATTTGATTAATGTAGGGAAAAAGTAACCGGCTTGTAGAATATTTTGGGTTGTTGCAAACCCAGAAAAATGACCACCACATGATCCAGTGTGGCAGTCGTTAAGAACGAGTTCTACTTCCTTGTGTATAAGGCATCGATGAAGAATGAAATCTACACCTCCACGATACAAAGTGTCATTGAGTATGGGATAGTTTCGTGCCTGCTGGCGAAGTCGCTGACACTCGTTGCGGGAAGCAGAAGAAGGGCACTTCAAAGTCTAGAGATAGACTAGTATATCTCCATACCAGGGGTCCAAAGATGAAATCAGAAAAATATCTCCTTTAATGGGTGATTCTTCAGGTGTATCATCACCAGAGTCACCTAGAAGTTCTGAAATAAGCTCCGCAAAGACCAGTGACTTTTTGGATTTGGTGGAAACAAAATCCAAGTCAAATTTTTGGAGGATAACAATCCATCTACTGATCTCGACGCCAATGAATCGTCATGCCAACACATATTGAAATGGATTCACAATGGAAATGATGGTGGTATTAAGAAGAATAATATAATGGCGGAACCAATGAACAACATGCACTACTGCCAACGCAAGCTTCTCAACGTGGGAATAGTTGAGTTATGGCCCAACCAGGCCTCGACTCAGGTAATAAATCACATTCTCCTTGAGCAGATCGTCCTATTGAACCAAGACCATACTGATGGTCGACTCCACAGTGACCAAGTACAACAAGAAATATTTATTATAATTGGGAGGCTGGAGCAGGGGGGCAGACGTAAGGGCACATTTCAATGCTTCAAAATAACGTTGAGTGGCTTCATCCCAATAGAAATGGACTCCCTTCTTCAATAAACACATGAACCCTTTAGTGATTTCGACATAGTTTTCAATAAAATGCCGAAGAAAGTTCGCTTTCCCCTGTAAGCTTTGAAGCTGGGCATGGGGGAGGCAACTGAATTATCACCTCAACCTTTAGAGGATGGACCATAATCCATGTTTCCAAAAATATGAAACCTAAAAGACGACCCGACGTCACACAAAAAATGTATTTATTAGGATTCAAGAGAATCCAATAGTAGCGACATCGTTCAAATATTAGTCGAAGGTGTGCAAGATGATCATCTTTCTTGCAATATCCTGATGCAATATCATCAAGATAATCCTTGACTATATGTCTAAGTTCGTGGAAAGAAAAAGACATGGCCTGCTGAAAAGTGGCTCCAACATTCGTCAGGCCAAAAGGCATCTTACGATAAGAAAATGTGCCCCACGTACAGATAAAAATTGTTTTATGATGGTCTTCGGGTTTGATCTGAATCTGGTTATATCCCGAAAAACCATCCATGAATGAAAATATCTCACATCCTGCACATTCATCGACAATATGATCAATGAATGGGGTGGTGAAATTATCCTTTGGACAAGCCTTATTCAAGTCACAGAAGTCCATGCACATGTGAATTGTGCCCTATTTTTTGTTAACCGGAATGGGATTTGACACCCATTCCATCAACTGCATGAGGTAGATAAATCCTGCTTTAAGTAGTTTCTCTACTTCATCCTTAATAGTTTTTGATTTCCGAGGATTCATTGGACGAAGATTTGATTGAACCGGCTTGGCATCAGAATAAATCGTTATCTCATGTTCGACGATTATTAGATCAATGCCTGACACTTCCTTGTAAGACCAAGCAAAAAAATTGTGGAATTCCTTAAATAAATTTGTGTAGATTTGAATCTCCTCAGGGGAGAAGTCTTCTCCGATGAAGACATTCTCCACGATGCCAGGGGTTCTAGATATATGAATCGGGATTGTTTCAGCTATACTTTTCATATTACCCTTGACGTAAACTGCATCCATAGCCATAGGATTAACGAGAAAAGACCCGTCTCCAGTCATATTTAACACAAATTCACCTGCCTGTATTCTTCTTAACTCTGGGAGGAAATAAGATCTATGATGGAGATCATCCTAGGGTCTATCTGGACTAGTCAATATCTCAAGAATCACCTCATTTGAGGGCAAGACCAGGTCTAAAGAATTGGTATTGGCGAGGGAACCTTCAACCCAAATAGGCTCGAGAACTGGATCTAACTCTTGTGTGGGAGTTGGATCGAGGTCGACCAAATCTTGTTGGACAATACTGTATGCAACTTCTGCCACGGACAAGGGAATAGCCATACCAGGATGCCCTTTCCCTTCCATCGATGTCGATGGGGAAGGAAGAGTCCATGGATCATGAAAATAATTCGTACAGAACAACGACACTTGAAAGATTTCAGCCCTAGGTTGGTCGGGGGCAGCTGAAACAAACTTGACATCACCGGAAGGAGGCGGGTAATCAAAAGTACCCATCAAATGTGGGCACAAACCAACCCCTACGTTGACGGTGCCAGTTTGAGGGTTATCAATCATCGAGACCATGGATTCCCCTGATGAGGGGTCAGGTCGGGAGATGTACAAATGTTCAATGGTCATGATTCGACCCTTGTGTGGAAATAACAAGACCCGAAAAACTGTGGCAACCACTGCATGCATTTCATAGGTCCAACTCCTTCCTAACAAAATGTTATAGTCGAGAGGTGCATCGACCATTTAAACTTTGACGTACACGGTCTTTCCTCCTAACTGCACGGGGAAAGAAGGAATGATTCCATGTGGTTTGAAAGAATGACCATCGAAAGCAGTAAGCAGAGTAGGTGATGGAGACAAAATGGGTTGGCCAATGGCCTTCCAACACGCCAATGACATCACGTAGGTCAAGGCACCCTCATCAACCACCGTACGAAAGATATTCTGAGTAAAATATTTCATGGGGTGAGCCACTACTATCTGAAACACAGCGTGGTAAGGGAGACGAGGTTTCAAGTCGGTCGTATCAAGCATGATCATTCATAGATTATAAGTCTCTACAGATCCTAAGGCAGATAACAAATCCTTTCTCTACGAAGGGAATCTCTAGAGGACCTCTAGAGTAGACATCGTGCAAGGGGTTTGTGCCAAATCCTCCACCACAGAGTAGTTAGGGTGGCCCTTGCATTCGGATTATGAGAATCTTTCTTGAATACCCCTTTTGGGATGTGTGTCATTGTTTCTCCCAATGTCTTCTTGATCTGGAGAGGAACTGTTGGGTTTGTGGCTTCTTGACCCTTTTCGGCAGATTCCAACATTCCATAATCGTATTCCCTAGTCGCTATATAAGCGTCACCTTTCATCATATAAACATTCGCGACCGAGGGATTACTAGATAATGCGGGGGGTCCTTGAATGCCCCCATTCGCCCTCGAAGAGGCTTGAGTCATTTTTTTCCCATGTGGAAATGTGTTTGTTAACACAACAGGCTACTGCTGTGCCAATAAATTATGGGCCTCCACAAGTTGAGGGCACAAGTGATTCGGATGGTCCTCCATGCAAAGGTTACATGGATACTTCGAATTTCTCTTCTCTATGTCGTCCCCGCTAGAATTTTTGTTGGGTTTCTTATCCCCCTTACCCTTCTTGTTTCATTGTTTTTTCTTTTTGTTAGATTATTGGATGGCCTTTGGGTTCATTGACTGCACATTATGTACATATGACGTTTGGGTAGGTGGAGCAGCCGAACTGGAGGTTTGGTTGGTCGTTGTCTGTTGTATTAACAATTGTTTCAATTGATTTGACAACTGATCAGTGGAATTTTCTTATGATGAACCAACTATACCATCGACATGTGGTCCATACTTTTGTCTGGCCTTGTCAAGGATGGACCGTGGTGCATTTGGAAAAATCTCATAGAGTAAGCCAGACTAGGAGTATATCAGTTTGAGTTGTTGCGCTCTGATTATCACATCCTCCTCTGAAAACACTCCCAAAGTTGCAACTTCAATGGATAACTAAGGTACCAAAGACTTCAGGAATCACTCCAGTAGGAAAGCCAATGGAAACTGTACCTTAATTAGACTCTTCTGATGTCGCCATTCTCGGATGTGATCTGAGATATGATCAGCCTTTGTCTGCTCAAAGTTGGCCAACAATTTGGTGTCTATATTGTATCTCACGAGTAGTTGGAAATGGTTTAGGAAAACCATTACCAAGTCGCTAAAGTAAGAATATCTTGAGCGATCAAGCTCGATGTACCATTTCGCGACACCCCCAATAAGAGTTCATTGAAACAAGCACAACTGTACAGATTCATCTCACAACGAGTTGGATGAGCACCATAAGTGGAACATTATCACATGATCACCTGGGTCTTCGCCAGGCTTGCCTTCAAATTTTGGAATATCGGAGGGAAACTTAGTCAGCATAGGAGGCCAACATGGATCATGACAAATCGGGTCATTAAGAAACCTTGACAAGTCTGGCAGGTGTAACATTGCTAGAAACGGTAGTTTGGGCTGGGTATTATGTATAGGAAAAAGGGGGCTTGGAGTTTGACTGGCACCAGGTTTCCAGGAAAATTTGGGTTGTTGGTCAGGGTTCTGGTAGACACCATGGCCTTGAATAGCATATGGAAACTGTGTTTGCTGGGAAATAATCAGTTAATTCCCATAATTGGACGACGACGGTTGGGTGGGGATTTCTCCCTACATTTTGTTCCAAATATTTTGGAAGGGTTTTACCCCTGCCGATCCAACGGGTATAGGCACTGAGCCTTTCTTGGGGTTCCATTAACCATGGAAGGGGTTTCCCCCAGTCAACATCCCTTGGGAGGGAACTGATCCCTGTCAGGGATTCCAAAGTCCTTGTGAGGAGAAAACTCCCACACTTCCCCTTGTGTAGGAATAGTACCCTGCACATGATTATGTTGTCCAAAACTAGGGTTGCCCTCGACTGAGACAACAACCGACAAAAAGGATTTATTTCCAAATGCATCGAACAAAGAGAATGACATGGATCCCATCGGCGTGGTATATGAAGAAAGTCCTAGACTGCCTGCTCCAAAAAAGTTGTGGTTCGTGTTCGGCCTGATGGGTGGCTGAAAGGAACTGTCGAGCGAGGGGGATGGAGGAGGTATATGACCCCCACCATAAGGGATAACATTATAGAAGGCTGTGGTGCCCCCAATGGACCCTTTCAAGGGATAATTGGAGCTCCCTTCCCCCAAACACATGGTCTGTAATGTGGAGTAGGTAAGGATGGAGTTCGTGTCGAAGCCATGCATCCCATATGAAAATTGAGGGCTCGTCGCACTCTGCGTGAATGAAGCAGTGATTTCCACAACTGACGGTATCAGACCACTACCCGAAGTAGAGGTGGTCGAGACCATTGTGGTCCAGAATGACGAAGGTGGGTTAGGAGGTGGAATACCCCCTGTGGTGGCAGTTGTTGAGGGAGTGTGAGGACTCCCTGACGAAGTAACAACATTTGATTCCATAACTTCTTGAAATACTATTTGATGCTCTTAAGGTGTTACCCTTGGAGGGACAACTTGTACCAATATTGGCACCGACAATTCAATGATAGGAGGGTTAACCGGCCCGAGAGCTTCTACGCCTAGTTCAAAAAATGTAGGTTCCTTCGGCTTCAAGTAATCTTCTCTCAGAGCTGGCTTAAGCACAGTTTCCTACAGCTCGGTCACTTCTAATGACCCTTGCTTGTCAATATTTCACCGTAACGGTGGCGATGGTGGCTCCAATGTAACCAACGACAGGCCCTGAAGTCTTCGCGACCGATAGAGCTATTGATCTTCCACCTTGGTGAAAATATCAATGACACAGTAAGGCTTTAACTAATGTTTAAAACCAAGAAAACACTAGAAAAATCCTATAAGATAAACCAAGAAACCACTATCTAGTTGGAAGAACAGTTACGCCAGCCAACACTAGAGCAACTTATAGGTGCAAGTGCAAATCGAACATAGAAGCACTCTTCGGGTATACTTTGTGAAGTGTGACCCGACATCTTCCCTAGGTACCACGGTATACTCCTGCAGTCACTTGTTTAAGTCCCTAAATTAAATACAACTAAGTTTCCATCTCGTAAACAGTCACCAGGCGGGTACAGTCAATAGTCGGGTGGACCGCAATGAGCAGGATAACAAGTCTGAAACCTACCGAGGGTATAGAAAGAAAGTTCTTCGGAAGACAATTGAGTATCTCAAATGGATTCGAGGTCCACGAAGCTCTGCAGGCAAATGCGAATGATAGTATCCCATGACAGATTCTCAATATGTGTTCCCCACAACGTTTGGTCTGGCTTTGGAGGGGTTACGTCTACTGCCTCTCCTCACGCAACCTTGTGTTTATCCCCTGTGTTAGAGGGGGGTCCTGGATAAATTTCACATCATTGGAATTTTACACTCCCTAACTCTGACTTTGATGTTTGTTTTAAAATCCTTGAAGAGTTTCCTCTCCAACCTAATTCAAGGCTCTAAGACTAAACTAGTTGATTGACCCTACAAACATAAAAGTCTAGTTAATTTTAATTTTAGCGTTTGTTTTAAATGACTTGTTTTAAATCAAAGGATATGGCCGTGAAACTAGTGATATGTATGAGATATGGAAGAGGAGAAAAAAAATGAAACTCTGAAAGAAAAATTACTTCTAGAAAAATACAGATTTTCAACTAGCTCTTTGTAACCAACTTTTCATAACTAACTCTTTTTCAAGATCTTTAAAATAATACTTAAAACGAAATTTCACTCGACTACGAACTACTTAAGTTCTAAGAAATCAGTAAAGAACTTAAAAATTTAACTCTTTCTCCTTTTAAGTAAAATAACTAACCCTAACTACTTTACCAAACTAAGAAATGAAAAATCTTTTTCTTTTTGGAAATGTTTTGAACAAGAAAAAACTTGAAATATATATTTTTTCTCTTTTCTTTAAAGAAAATGAAAGGGGGGAAATAAATCCAAGGAAAGACTGAAACTGACCTCTGTCCCACTGCAGATCGCAGGGAGTTACTAAAGACACCAAACATGCTGATCAACAAACTCAAAGACTCACCTAAAACCCTTTCAAAATTAAACACCAGAAATCTTTAAAAAGACAAGCAAACTCACATCTAACCCAATCTATGACTGTAAAAAGAGAGACTCTGAACTCAGACAAGAAACCCTGAGAAGTAAAGGGCACGTATGTACACGTATGAAATATATATACCAAGGGCACGTATGAAATATATATAAAGAAGGGCACGTATGTACACGTGCTGACCCAAAGCAGGTTGCGTACACCTCCGCACTTCTTCAAAAATGAAATAAGATAGACTGACTAATAGGGTAGGGAGAACTGGTATGACACCAATAGGTTACCATACCCCTTGAAAGACTCAACAGACTCAAAAGAAACTGGAAAATTACAAAAACTAATCAAACACCCAAAAAATCCCCTAAAACCCTAGAGGCTTCCCTAGTATGGTCGCCAGTTCTGCTAGAGTATGAAAACCCCCCTCAAGACTACACTAGGGTTCAAAATGTAGGCATATCACAACCTTCTAAAAGTCTCCTACTTCTCTAACTACCCCAAACACACACCATACTTATACAAGAAAAGAAAAATGAGAAGGATGGGGTAACTGTACCTCTACTCTACGTCTGGTGATTATCCTATCGCGCTTGATAGCTTCGCTGACTGCAAACCTCCTCCCAAGTCTGGCCTGCATTCAAAGAAAGACAAACAAAAAATATACAAGCATGCAATTCATATACAAAAAATGGGTAGATGTTAGAATAAAAACATAAATCAAATGCAAACATTTGACACGCCATGATTTGGGATAGGAAAAGTACTTCTTTTATTGATAATACAATGATTACTTACAACCAAATCTGGCTAATGCTCCACAAACCTAGTCTGGGCTCCTCTTCACTAAGCTCCAAGTTCACCACCTTATGGATTCTCCTCTCAACCTTCTTCTTGGAAAGTGAAATGGGTTTCTGATGGAGGAAGGCAAATTGGGGAATGCAAGGGAAATTCTCACAAAAGGGCTGCAATTACTTGGGGCAAGGAGGGGATGTGAAATGGGCAGAGTTTCACTGTTCTTATGTATAGATGTGGAATGAGACCCCAAAAACTCCTTCTACATGGGAAAAGGATGGTTATTCAGTTGGGTGATGGGCTATAGGCGGTGAATTATTTGGAAAACTACCCAATAGCCCATAATCTCAACGAATTCCTTGCAACTTTTTATTTTTTGCAACTTTTGCAAGTATACACGGGTTGTAGTGGTGCAACATGCGTACGTACGTGAGATGTAGTGGTGCAAAAAGCATATGTACACGGGCGATAGTGGAGCAAGGTGCGTACATCCTCAAAAATTTGGTTTTTTAGAAGAGCAACTCAGTGATGGCTTGGAGAAAAATGAAAGTAAGAGGGCCAAAGGCCAGGTATGCATGTGTAGAGAAATTTAGGGCTATTAAATCTCCTTGCACTCATATTCATTGAGACTATTTCAACACTTGGCTAAGTGTTGGCCCTGAGCACACCTTGCAAGGGTATTCTATGCACACTTGTAGTACTTCTCCTCTAAGATCGAAACGTCTTGGACTTCAAAGGGTTCAGTCCCTTTGTTTCTTACTTCTTCTAACAAACGAGTCTAAAAATACTCTTCCCTCACAGTGTTCAAAAAATCTGGACTACGCACTCCTCTGATATATTGTGCACTCCTTGCACCTCCTTTCCAATACTTCAGGTTGTCTCTCCCGACCTTCAGAGTCCTATCAACAAATCTCGGCCTGCACACTCCTTGCGGGCACTATGCACCCTTTGCACTGAAATCTCCACAAAGTTTCACCTTATTTCCCCTCATCTTCTGAGTCAAACTTGACTTGGCCTTCACACTCCTTGCGGGCACTGTGCACTCCTTGCACCAAAGATTTCAAGAAGAGAAACAATTGAAACTTATGAAAATCTTAAAGATTCATTAACTTAAACATGAAAACATGCACAAGCATGTAAAACATAGTAAACATAACCTCATTCAAACAAATATCATTTGAAACAATCCTCTTCTCTTGTATTCAAATGAAAATACATACACAATTTTTACAATCTTCTCCTCTTCTCTCCTTCTACAACCCAACAATAACAACAACTTTCTAATGGGCAAAAATTACAAATAATATACATGAAGGGGCTTCTCGAGCCTTCCTCCAGCCTACTTAAATGTTATGTAATCGGAATTGAAAACACCTATCTACTAAGGCCTTATCTTAATAAATGGCCATTACAAATCAGATCTAAGCAGCAACTCGACATATGTACAACTCTCCAGGAATTTAATACAATACGATCTCATCAGACTGTTCCCAATGGATTTAACCTCCAAATATTAAAAAGGGCCTTAATTACAAGGCTTTTCAAAATATTAAATTGATGCGCCCTCCTTTGGGATTTGAACTTGATTCAAATTATGCTCTCGGTGTTGAGCTTTCCTCCACCCGACCTTGTTTGATGATTATGAGGATGCTCTTGCATCAATATGCAATGGTATTGGTATTATATGGTATGAAATGGTATGAATTGGTGTTGGTATGCAACGATATTGGAAATGGTATTTATTATGCATTGGTATGCAATGGTATTTATTATTCATTTGTATGCAATGGTATGCATTGGTATTGGTATGTAATGTTATTGATATGCATTGGTATTGGAAATGGTATTTATTATGCTTTGGTATGCAATAATATTTATGCAATGGTATTAGAAATTGGTATGCAATGGTATTTATTATGCATTGGTATGCAATGGTATTGGAAATGGTATGCATTGGTTTTGGCAATGGTATGCATTGGTATTTATTATGCATTGGTATGCAATGGTAGTGGAATTGGTATGCAATGGTATTGGAGATGCAATGGTATTGGTATTGGAAATGAAATGCAATGGTATCGGTATTGGAAATGCATTGGTATTAGTATTGATATTGGAAATGCAATGGTATTGGTATTGGAAATGGTATCGGTATTGGTATTGGCAATGGTATCGGAAATAGTATTGGTATTGGTATTGGAAATGCATAAGGGTATTGGTAATGCATATTGGTATTGGTATTGGTATTGGTATTGGTATTGGTATTGGTAATACATATTGGTATTGGTATTGGCACCGAAATGGTATTGGTATTTATATTGGCAATGCAAACGTATTGGTATTGGTATTGGCAATAACATTGGTATTCGTATTCGTATTGGAAATGGTATTGGTATTGGTATTGGCAATGCAATGGTATTGGTATTGGTATGCAATGTTATTGGAAATGATATGAAATGGTATTTATTATGCATAGGTATGCAATGGTATTGGAAACGGTATGCATTAGTATTGGTATTGGTATGAAATGCTATGCAATCGTATTAGTATGAAATAGTATGCAATGGTATGGTATGGTATGGTATGAAATGGTATTGGTATGCAATGGCATTGGAAATGGTATGCATTGGTATTGGCAATGGTATGCATTGGTATTTATTAAGCATTGATATGCAATGGTATTGGCATTGGTATTTCATACCAATACCATTGCATACCATACCATACCATACCATAACATTGCATACCATTTCATACCATATCATGCCATACCATTGCATTCCATTTCATACCAATACCAATACCAATGCATACCATTTCCAATAGCATTGCATACCATTGCGTACCATTACGTACCATTGCATACCAATCCATAATAAATACCATGGCCAATACCATTAAATTCCATTGCATACCAATACCATTGCATACCAATGCATAATAAATACCATTGTATAACATAGCATAGCATAGCATACCATACCAATGCATACCATTGCATACCATCGAATAACAATACCATTGCATACCAATACCAATACCAATGCATACCATTGCATACCAATGCATAATAAATATAATTGCCAATGCAATTGCATACAATTGCACACCATTGTGTAACAATACCATTGCATACGAATGAATATCATACCATTGCAAACCATTGCATACCATTGCATACCATACCGTACCAATGCATACAATTTGTAATATTCCAGATATAAAAAGTATGCAGAACAGAAATAAAATACTAGAAATGGAAGATGAACAACAATATAACCAGAATAACACCACAATAATACTGAAATGATAACATAATAACACCAGAAAGAGAAATTTGATTACTAAGAGAAATGTTCACGGGCCTCTTCGAGGGGGAAACCTCCATTCGAGCATAGATCTATTACAATAATATCCAAGCTAGGGTTCACATACCCTCGACTCCTATTTATACTAAATATGTCTATCAAGAGAACCATCTAGAGGAATGTCCTTCTAGAAGCAGAAGCTTCTATTAGGTATTCTTACATTTCATTTATTCTACCTTATTGCAAGGCCTTATTAATATTGACCTTTATTACATCAGAATACATTGTTCTACCTACGTAAGGGTTTAGGTCCCTAACATGTCCGCCCCCTTAAAAAAAACCTTGTCCTCAAGGCTTGAGATGTGGAAATTGTTATAGAATGGTAGTTGGTTCCCAAGTGGCATTTGCTAGAGTTGTATCTTTCCACTAGACTAACACTTCCTTGATGGTTCGCTGACACAGGCGATGCTCACACTGGTCCAAAGCAGATTGTGGCTGTAGCCAAATGGAGCCTTCTTTGTCCAACTCGGGAAGGTTGTTTTGAGTTTGGCACTTAGTTCCAATCACCTTCTTCAAGCATGAAACATGAAAAACGAGATGCATCTTAGAGTGACTGGGCAAAGCTAACTGATAGGCCACTTGTCCCACATGCTTGAGAACTGTATAAGGACCATAACATTTGGGTCCCAGCTTCTGATAATGGTCAGCCTTGAGGGAATTTTTCTTGTAAGGTTGCAGTCGAAGAAACACCTGATCCCCTTCTGCAAATTGATGTTCAGAACGACCTTGATCTTCTTGTTGCTTCATGCGATTCTAAGAGATGACCAAATTCTCTTTAAGGGTAAAAATAATAGCCTCTCAAAATGTAAGTGTTTGGTCAACTGCCTGGACGTTCAAGACACCTGGTAAATATGAGAGGATTGAAGGTGTCTTTTGTCCATAGACCACTTCAAAATGAGTCATGCGTGTAGATGTATGGCATGAAGTGTTGTACCACCCTTCAGCTAGGGGTAACCATTGAGCCCACTGATTTTTATTTTTCGATGCAAAACACCTTAGATATGTTTCCAAAAACTTGTTGACAACTTTAGTTTGACCATCCGTCTGGGGATGATAAGTTGTGATGAGATGAAATTGGGTGCCTTGTAGCTTGAATAGTTCTTTCCAAAAGTTGTTGGTGAAATTTGGGTCGCGATAAAAAACAATAGAATGCGGCATGCCATGAAGTTTGAAGACCTGATCCATGAAAAGTTGAGCCATTGTGGATGCTATAAATTGGTGTTGAAGAGCACATAAATGAGCATACTTGGAAAGACGATCAACTACCACCATGATGATTGATTTATTACCCGATTTAGGTAAGCCTGTAATAAAATCCATAGAGATATCTCTCCAAATAGCAGGTGGAATCATAAGTGGTTGCAGTGTGCCCAAAGATTTGATTGTTTCTCCCTTGTTTCATTGACACACATCACATTTGGCCACAAAATTACGAACGTCTTGTTTCATACCATCCCATAAAAAAGAACGTTTGACCCTGTAATAGGTTTTGGTAAACATGGAGTGCCCCGTTGTGGGTGTAGCATGAAGCTCAGAAATCATTGTTTACTTAAATAAAAACAACCTTTATATCGAAGATCATCATGGATCCATGAGTACCCTGGGGAAATTGGAGAATTGGACTGCAATTGTTGTATCAAATGCGAACTTTTGGGATCATGTAGCCATTCCTAGTGAACGGCTTGGAGCCAATATGGAACAACGAAGGAGAGAGAAAAAAGGGAGCCTTCATCTTCATATTTTTGGGAAAGTACATCAGCCACCACATTGTCTTTTCCTTTATTGTAAATGATCTTATAATCATATCCAAATAGCTTAGTCACCCATTTTTGTTGGTCTGGGGAGGAAATGCATTGTTCTAGAAAATACTTGAGGCTTTGATGGTCTATATTAATTTGGAAGCGTTGCCCCAATAGATAAGGGCACCACAAATCAATGGCATGCAAAATAACCAACATTTCCTTTTCATATATTGATTTACCCAAATTTCATTCAGACATTTGTTTACTAGTAAACTCCAAAGGCCTACCCTCTTGCATAAGGACAATGCCAATACCTTTCCCTGAAGCATCACATTCCAGGACAAAGGTCTTTGTGAAATCAGGAAGGGCTAGGAATGGAGTGGTGCACATGGCCATATTCAAGGTTTGAAAAGCTTGATAATTTCCTGGGGTCCAAGTGAAAGATTTATTTTTAAGGAGTGTGGTGAGAGGTGCTGCAATCTTTCCATAAATCTTAACAAACTTGCGATCATAACCTGTTAGGCCCAGAAATAATCGCAATCTTTTGAGAGTCTTTGGGTGAGGAAAATCTTGCATAACTTCAATCTTTTTAGGATCCACCTTGACGTCATTCTTTCCAACAAGATGGCCCAAGTACTTGACTTATGAGGCGCCAAAAGAACATTTAGATTGTTTCAGGAAAATTTGGTGCTGAGAGAGTAGATGGAGAACTCGATCCACATGAGCAAGGTGGTCTGTCCAGGTTTTTCTATAGATGAGGATATCATCAAGGAAAACTAAGACAAAATGATGGAGAAAGGGGTGAAAGACATGATTCATGAGGCTTTGGAAGGTGGAGGGGGAATCACACAAGCCAAAGGGCATGACCAAAAAATCATAGTGGCCCTCATGAGTTCTAAAGGCAGTATTAGGATTGTATGTCTCTTTCATACGGATCTGGTGGTAGACAGAATGAAGATCAAGTTTATTAAAGAATTGGGCACCACTCAATTCATCCAAGAGATCATCAATGATAGGAATGGGAAATTTGTCTTTAATGGTGATTTTGTTGAGGGAACGGAAGTCATGACACATGCACCAAGAACCTTATTTCTTAAGGACCATGACCATAGGAGAAGAGAAAATACCATTTGATGTTTAGAGAGGATGGATTGGAGGTATTGCGGCACAGAGGGTGTCTCAGTTGCCTGTATGGCATGGAGTTGGGTAATAATGCTAGAATGACCTTTTTTTAGAAACATTTCCATGCAATGGGAACTAATGATCTCCGGTGAACCGGTGGTGATGCCTTGGAACTTATATTTATGGCCCTCTTGGTCGAATTGCATGGTTAATTCCTTGAAATCCATGAGAATGGGACCCAAATTCCTTAGCCAGTCTACACCCAATACAATGTCACAACCACCCATGTCGATAGAAAACATATGAGATTTCAAGTGGTAGTCACCAATTTGAAGACACACATTTTCACAACGCCCTCCACATTTCATGGAGCTACCATTGACAATCATGATTTGGAAATTATTGACTACATGGATATAACAATGAGTTTCTTGGGAAATGCAGCGATGAATAAAATTATGGGTGCTGCCACTATCAACCAGAATGATGACCTTCCTATGCTTGATGTAACCAATTAGTTTGAGGGTTTGGGGAGCAGAGAAACTAGTGAGAGCATTTAGGGAAATGACCGGTTCTACTTCAGGAGGGTCTGAGGAAGGGGTTATGTCTATGGTTTCAGGTGACTCAGACACAAGGGGAGTTTCAACATCCTGTTCCGAAATATCCTCCGAGATGTCCATAAAAATATTTTGTTCCTTACACTTGTGGCCCGAAAAATATTTGTCATCAAAATTATAACACAAGCCTTTGAGATGGCATTCAACCATTTCATCTCTGGTCAATTTTTTGATCTTTAATGGAGCAGAGGGAGTAGTGGGATTTACTGGTTTAGTGTGAAGAATAAAGGGGAGTTTCCGGTTTTGAGAAGATACAACCTGTTGTGCTTCTTTATCTCTTTTAGTAGCCTCCACTCAAATATAAGGCTGAGCCATGAGGACATGGGCACGAATCCCATCCTTGAGGCCACTGATAAAACATTCTCGAAAAAAGGCATCAGACATGCCCTTTGTATGAAAATCCAGGCGCTCAAAAGCAGCTATAAAGTCTTCCACTGTTCTTGATTTTTTCAACTTTGTCAAACATCCTAAATGGTTTGTGTCAGTGTCAAAGCATTCATAAAGCTCTTCCACAAAGTGTGTCCAAGAAATATACCCTTGACGGGAAGTTTTTCTCCAGTGCCACCATTGCCAACATTCTTGATCTAGATGGAGAACACCATACTGGAGTTTGGCCAAGTTATTTGTAATGCCGTATAAAGAGAAATAATTTTCAATTTGGGTTACCCAACTTGTGGGATCCAAGCCATCAAAGTTGGCCAAATCCACCTGTAGAAGGCGTAGATCATGATGAAAGTGATGGTGCTGAAAATTATGGGAATGAGAGGAAGTTTCAGCTTCGATATGTGGGGGTGGGTCAGATAAAAGGTTATCTATAGGGACATGTAGCTTGGTGCAGATCATCGAAATGACAGATTCAAGCTGGGTAGTCATGTCTTGTTTGAGTTCCTCGATTAAGGCGACGATGGAGGACTGCATGCTTGTATTGATGGGGGCAAAATTTGCACTCAGCTATTTCACTTCTTGTTGGGTCTCTGCAAAATTATATTGCAAGGTATTGAAGTGCGTTTCCAAGTCTTCACTACGGGTATGGGCCATGATGATGAGGGAACCAAAATGGGGTGGGTGGGGTCAAAACATTTGCTGAAAAATGATATGTATGAATGTGATAAGGTTGAAGAGATAAATCCAATGGAATAGGTCTCAAATAATGGTGCAAAACTTTCCAGACTGAAGAATACTGCAGTGATGAAATGACCAAATGCTTAACCAGGAAGAAATGTGTAGTGATTTGGCAACCCGAACACAGTTGCACGACAATAGATCTTGTATGTTTTAATTTTTTTTTGTTTCCGTCTCCAAGGGTTCTACAGACAAGGGTTTTCCCTGTGCTATAGCTCTCTGATATATGTGAGGGGTCCAACTGTAGTACTCAGCCCAATATCTCAGGGCACTAACTAAGGAGGCTAGATCATGCCCTTAACCGTATTACCCGACTACCTAGGTACTAGAGAGTATCTTCCTGAGTGTTGTTCTTGGTGGCACTATAGCATTTGGGTGGCCGATCGGTTTATCTACAGAGGTCTTCAGGAAATCTAGGTCGATCCATACACAAGTTTTGTCTGATGCACTACCACTTGAAGGGGTACCAACAGGGGTTACAAGGGTGGCCAACAAATGTGCGCTTAAACACCACTTTTATTTCATGCGTGTATGAATCCCTCAACCGCGGGTTGATGCATGTAATGAAAGATCTCTATGGCTTAAAGACATTGGAATACATCTCTACCTTGAAAAAAAAAATAACCCACAATTTTCTGCCAAGGAAAGTGCTCCTATACCACTTGCAATATTCTAGATAAAAAAAGTATGCAGAACATAAATAAAATACTAGAAATCCCAGATAAACAACAATATAACCAGAATAACACCACAATAACACTGAAATGATAACAGAATAACACTAGAAAGAACACTTCGATTACTGAGAGAAATGTTCATGGGCCTCTTCAAGGGGGAAACCTCTAGTCGAGTAGAGCTCTACTACAATAATATCCAAGCTAGGGTTCACATACCCTTGACTCCTATTTATACTAAATATGTCTATCAAGAGAACCATCTAGAGGAAGATCCTTCTAGAAGTGGAATCTTCTATTAGGTCTTCTTACATTCGATTTATTCTACCTTATTTCAAGGCCTTATTAATATTGACCTTTATTACATTGGAATACATTATTCTACCTACGTAAGGGGTTAGGTCCCTAACACCATTGCATAGAATTGGATACCAATACCATTGCATACCAATACCAATACCAATGAATACCATTGCCAATACCATTTCATACCATTGCATGCATACCGATATCATTGCATACCAATACCATTGCATACCAATGCATAATAAATACCATTGCATACCATTGCATACCAATTCCAATACTAAAGCATACCATACCATACCATACCATACCATACCATACCAATGCATACCATTTCCAATACCATTGCATACCATTCCATACCATTCCATACCAATGCCAATACCAATTCATACCATACCATACCATACCAATGCATACCACTTCCAATACCATTACATACCATTGGACACCAATACCATTCCATACCAATACCAATACACATGCATACCATTTCCAATACCATTTCATACCATTGCCAATACCATTACATACCATTGCATACCATTACATACCAATGCATACCAATACCATTCCATACCACTGCATACCAATACCATTCCATACCACTGCATACTAATACCATTGCATACCATTTCATACCAGTGCATACCAATACCAATGCATACCACTGCATACCAATGCCAATACCAATTCATATCATACCATACCATACCAATGCATACCATTGCATACCAATGTCAATACCAATGCATACCATACCATACGATACCAATGCATACCATTGCATGGGATTTCATACCAATACCATTGCATACCATACCATGCCATACCATTGCATACCCACAATGTATTTTTTTCTATATATTCCTCAAGGTTCCAACCGGATGATAAGGAGCCTTTTGTTCTACCAATTCATTGTGAGAAGGTATTTCTTTATCTCAAACAAGAAGTGCTAGTGATCAATAATCTATTAATGGATTGTTTATTGCAAATATATACATGTCTTTATTTATAAAGAACACAATTGTTATACCATACATCTAATATATGTATGTACTCGTTCATGTGAAGGTATTTTTCTATGAAGATATTCTTGACCGGAAATGGATGCTTTTCATACATTATGATCCAAGATTAAGGAATTTATTTGATGATGCATTAGTAGATATTGAGAAAAACAATGATGGCCAACAAAATGAGAGACAAGGATTAGAGAACATTGAAGAAATTGGCATCCATGATGATGCTGAAGATGGTTATTTTTAGGCACAAGAAGACAACAATCCAAATTTAGATGATGTTATGGAAGACAACAATATGGATGGTATAGAAAATGATGATCCAAATACATCTGCTAACAATATATATGGTCTACATGAGTCAAATTTCAATGATGATGAAAATGATGTAGGTCAATATGAGGATGATGATAATATTAACTACTTGAAAGATCATATGAACATTGACAATGATACACTAGATGATATTGTTGTAGACAATGATGTTAATGACCAAGACTTCTAAATTTTCATAATTATTTGTAATCTATGCTTAAAAAATGATGACTCTTATGGCCTAAACTTTGAAATGGTTGAGTATTATATCTGTCAATACAAATTACCTATTGCAATATCCTTAAAGTGTTCAAGATATGGTATGAATTGTTGCCAAAAAAATGGGATTATTTGGATGCTTCTTCCATTCATTTTGTATCAACATATGTTCATGAAGACACAAAAGTTAATAAAATATTAATGCACGTACCTCACAATGTAGATTTGAATAAAAGCTTTGTTAAATTAATTATTTTTATATTGTTTGCATTTTAATGTTGGGAATAATTTTTTATTATGTTTTATTAAGAACTAAACATAAAATAATTAAAAAAAATAAAAGATTTTAATCACCTAGAATTAGGTGAATATTTAAAAAATTAAAGCTCAATTTCAGTTTCCTATTTCATATCAAAAC
This sequence comes from Picea engelmannii, assembly GCA_009831015.1. NCBI lineage: Eukaryota > Viridiplantae > Streptophyta > Pinopsida > Pinales > Pinaceae > Picea > Picea engelmannii. The sequence goes on along the minus strand of ML796293.1, from coordinate 119,774 downwards.
ATGAATATTCATTCTCAATTATTTCACTGAGTCTTAAAACCCTCCCATACCATCAATGCATTCTCCTAACCATGTAAAATTTCAACGCATACAATCATATTTGAAGAAATTTTAACGTTGGCCCCATTCACTACTCACTATACCAGGTTGGTTGATGACATTGCAAATGGTCATGCTAGAAGGCATTCCATGACATTTCAAGAGAGCTCTGAACAATATTCTATAGATGGGAATGAAAAATGATGAAAATGAGACCGCATAATGAAGGTTCATGCAAATGTGGAGGATGTCGAAGATTATGCAGGGACGTCAGGCATCCTTGACTCTTGAAACCATCACATACCATCAAGGCATGTGTCTCATATAACCATGTCACATTTCGATGCATACAAGAACAATTTGAATCAATTTCAATGTTGGCACCATTCACTTCTCACCATGCATGCGATGTCGGTGGATGACATTGGTGATGGGTGTGCTAGAAGACGTTTCATAAAATTTCAAGAGAGTTTCGACAAAGATTCTATAGATGGGAATGATGAATGATGAAAATGAGACTACATGATGAACATTGATGAAAACATGGATTATCTCAAAGATTACATGAGGACATCAAGAATCCTTGAGTCTTGAAACCCTCACATACCATCAAGGAATGTGTCTAATCTAACCATGTCAAATTTTGACGCATACAAGCAAATCTTGAAGAAATTTCAATGTTCACCCCATTCACTGGTCACTGTGCGACATCGATGGATGACATTGGTGATGGTTGTGTTGGTCGAAGACTTTCCATGAAATTTCGAGAGAGTTTCAACAAATATTCTTTAGATGGGAATTATTACGAATGATGAGAATGATACTACATGATAAACATTTATAAAAATGTGGATGATCTCAAAGATTATGCAAGGAAGTCAGGAAATATCCTTCAATATTGAGACCCTCGCATACCATCAAGGCATGTGTAAATCTAGTCTAACCATGTCAAATTTCGACGCATGCAGGAACAATTTGAAGAAATTTCAACATTGGCCCCATTCACTTCTCACCCTTGGTGATGGGCGTGTTGGAATACATTCCATTAAATTTCAAAAGAGTTTCGATAAACATTCTGTATATGTGAATGATGAATGAGGACAATGAGACTGCATGTCAATGAATGTTGATGCAAACGTGGACGATCTCAAATATTATACAGGGACATCAGTTATCCTTGAGTCTTGAAACCCTCACATACTCTCAAGGCATGTGTCTAGTCTAACCATGTAAAATTTAAACACATATAAGAACAATTTGAAGAAATTTAAACGTTGGCCCCATTCACTGCTCATTGTGTAACATCGGTGGATGACATTGGTGATAGGTGTGTTGGAATACATTCCATGAAATTTCAAGAGAGTTCTAACAAAGCTATAAATCCCCTAATCCCTAATCCATTGACCCTTAAATCCTTAAGCCCTAATCCCTAATCCATTAATCCCTCAACCTTAGCTAATCACTAATCCCTTAACACAAAAGCCCTAAATCCCCTAACCCCTAAGTCATCAACCCTTAAACACTTAAAACCTAATCCCTATTCCCTTAATCCGTAAACCCCTACACCCTAATCACTTAAACATTAATCCCCTATCCCATAATCCCTAATCCATTAACCATTAAACTACCTAACCCATAAGCACCATATCCCTTAGCTCTTAACCCTTAATCCCTTAAAACATAACCCCTAATCCCTTAACAATTAATCCCTATACCCTAAATCCATACATCCCATAATCCTCAAATCCCCTATCCACTTAACTCCCAACACCTCAACTGACCAACTATTTAGGAAAATTTGACGCTAAACATGACGTTATTTCCAACACTAAATCTGATGTTATTTTCGATGCTAAATATAGCACTATTTCCGATGTTATCAACGCCTAATTTAGCGCCTACATGTTTTGTTCAGCGCAAAAAATTCTAGAAATAGTGCCATATCGATAAATAGCGTCGATGTTTTCTAAAAAATGGAGAAAAATACACTAAAACAATCTTTAGAATAAAAAAGGGAGAAAATCACAGGGATTTGTTGTAGTGCACTATGAAAATCTGAACAATAAGACAGAGTTGTATGCCTAAAAAGGACAACTGTGAAAATAATTACAACTAGTAACTGAAAGATAAAATATTGAATGTGTTTAAATGAATGAGCTTGGTTGAGCTATAGTGCGTGAAGGTAGTGAGGCCTTGAAATTAATTCATCTAGGCTGAAAATTCCCTAATGGGGGAATCCCTTAAGTCCTTTCTTGTTGTCTATTATGTTTCTTTGGGATGGGAAACTAATATGACGATGACGGTAGATATTTTGGCATGAGAATATTGAGAGATGCAACTGAAATTTGATTGTGGTTGCACTCATGAAAACATTGAGGACAATGTGATGGAGTGCATATAGATATACTAAGGATTATATGAAAATGTTTTGTTGAAATGAATGTTATGGTACATGCATTTGATTTTACCTGACAACTAATGTAAAATGTGAGGGTTTCGATGTATGTCATGTGTAGAAAATATTGGAATTGCTAGGGTAGGACAACTGCCAATAGTGAACAACCTCATACAGAGGTGAATGCAAGAAGGTTGTTGATAAAAGAAACTATGAAAGGGATTTTAGAAGTCCCCAGGGAGCACCACTTAAGAGGTAATATCAAAGAAGGTGCTCACAACCAGAACATGTATAAATATTCAGTGCTCATGTGGCATGAGAGGTAAAAGGGTTTTGGGAAATAACCCCTTCTAAAATAGTCTATGTTTTGATGGTATGCATGTGATCTGAATGGATGTTGTATTCCATTGATACCCAAGTAGGGTATGATTCAGGGAGAAGAACCTACATGATGGAGGTGTGTTACGAGGAAAATCTCTCTATGGCTAGGTGTAAACCACAACAAACGGAAATGAATGCAAAAATAAATTATAATATCTTGTATGCTATATAAACAAATATGTTAGCAAGACAAGATAAAAGGGCTACCTTGTCCAGACATTCGATGAATTCCACTGTTGAACACTTGACTCAAAGCAATACACCTGCAACTTGTCCTCAACAATCAAGAAACACAAGCATATGGTTATAATATATATTGTTATCACATTCAATAGCATAATCCATCAACATTCATAACAAATACTCCCATGGAATAACAATTCAAATATTTACAAGATATTAATTGGACGAGAAAATAGTATTTCTATTAAAATGCAATAAGCAGAAGTGAATGAATTACAAACTTTTGTGTCGGCATGGTTAGGAACCGAGAAAGTAACTTCCTTCCAACTGCTCCTCGACCACTTCAATCCTCCAACAAAGTAATTCTCATATAAGAGAGACAATGAGGGTCTCAATCAATTAGGGAAGATCTTGGGGGCTGAACAATGTGTTCATACTTAAAAGTACAAAGGGATGTAGACTCAATATGAAGTGAATAATTTCTCCAGAGTAGCTTTTCTATCAAATTTTAATTCTTCTCCTCTTTTCCATATCTCAGATTTGGCCCATTTGTAGCTTTCAAGTAGAACTGAGGGGTCAATTCTGAACATTTCCATTATATGGAAGGTTAAGGATCATGGATCTCGTGACTAGACATGGAAACTTGACACCATTTTTTTATTTTTGGTCACAAATCCTGATGTATGTGGGTTGTAGTGGTGCAACCTTTGTATACGCATGCTGCACTATAGGTAGGGCATGTATATGTGGAAAAATAATGTTTTTATCTCTGGAATTTGCAAAAAGGGACTTCAAGTCTGCATAGGGAAATGGAAAAATGTCTTCTGTGCAATTTTTCATAGGGTGAGGAAAATATTTCTATAACAGAATCCCCCTAATGTGTGAGGTCAGAGGAATATCTGCGATGGCCAAAATACATTATAAGACCCAAAAGTGGAGTAATGGGAACCCATCTGGAAGAACAAGTTTCTCATTACAATCTATACTGACTTTGCACACATGGATTCCAATTTGAATTACACTGCAGATCCATGTAAAAATATACCAAACAAATGTCCATGGCCATGAATAGGTAATACAAAGGTGGATACATGTCAAAGGTTGTCATAGTCACGAACAAGGCCCAGTAAAACTAGTCTCAAAATCAATCTGAAGATATGTGTATAAAATGGAGTACAATGTGATCTCCCATGATCACTGAAGTCACATAGGTACTGGTCCAATGAAAGGTAGCAACAACTAAGGAAAGTTGCGACTATAAAATGATGTCTTCAAGTCTTCTACACAATCCACTAAAGGTGCAAGTATACATCGTGTGAATAAAGGAGTTGAGGTTAAATAAAATGAGTTTTTTTTTAATTACCGATCATTGAGGTATACCTTTAACAAATGAGAGACAACCTACTGATAATGAAAGTAGGTATCAAGGAACCAAGTACATTCTTACAAGTGTGAATAAAGGAGTCGGGGTCGAACACTTGAAGAACCCATTGATAAGAAGACATTGATGTATTCCCAACTATCGATGGAGAGAGAACCTGCCACTAATGATTGCAAGCTTCTATGTGTTCATAGGACTCTAGGTTGCATCTCCAGAATACATGAGTTGAATTCGATGGAAGGAGACCCACTGAAAGGAGAGAATTAAGGAATCTCTCATCATTCTGCACAAGGTACAAAGCAGGAGCTTGATGATTTGGAGGAAATCGGATGAAGAAAATGTTCACAAACCAACGACCTTGTCCATATTTCATGTGTGCCAGATGCAAGCGGAACACAAAAAATACCCTCTGAATAGAAGCCAATAAGGAAAACTACTGACAAAGGCAAAGGCGAGGAAAACACCAATAGGGCTAATGGAATCCAAGACATTGCATGAATCCCAATGTGTGAATAGATGTCTTGTCATCGAACACAAGGGAGACCACCTAGTCAGTGACCAATGATGAAATGTCGACTGTTGTGTTCAAGGTTACATACCAATGAGGAAAGTAGGACTAGGGTGCATGATATGACTATAGCTTCATGTGATTCTGAGACACACTGAGGGTATGAATGACATGCAAAGTCAAGAGTTCTGAGGAGTGGCTGACATGGGTTGATAGACATCCTTTGAACAAGAGCATGAGACATATGGAAGACTTTGGAAGCACAGACTCAATGATGAAACTTTGCGATGCAGGAGGCATCAATCAAACTCTCCATGGGGATTGGAAGAGAAAATAGTCGGGGGATTAAACTCTCTGTAATGAGCTCAGCTTCCTAAGGTCATGCTAAACCCAAAATTTTGATGACAATTAGACTCCAAAATTTTGTGCTCTGTTCAAAGGCAACACAACTGCTTCCAATATAATATTATATTCCTTTCCCTCTTGTCTTTTTTCATTTTTTCAAAGTCAAATGAATTCTATGATACAGAGGATGAAACATGTGTCACAAGTAAGCAAAACTAGTTTCAACAGTGGAACATACCTATGCTCAATGCAAGGAGGTGCATGCGAGAGATGGACACTCGGGGGAATGTTTCCTCCTGGGTATAGGGTGTCAAGCTATAAAGGATATAAACAAGGCTCTGCTTGGCTAATGATGTAAAATGATGAGGTGAAAGACTTATAACACAAAAGTGAGAACCGACAATAGGCTCAATACTGCAAGCAAGAACATGAGATGCAATTACAGCTTAACGCCAAAAAATGTCCTTTTTCGTAATCTTAGTCTACTTGGATTTAAAAGGGATAAACTTGCACCAAATAGACGTCCTTTCAAATCCAATTTACAAGTGTGAAAGAGACAAGTTCACTCGAAAATCTTTTCACTTTTTGAAACGAGTCGAAAAAATCTTAAATCAAACTCACTTGGGAGTCCTCTAGGTATAGGTCATCATGTTTATGAGTAAGAAATGAGGTTCAACATAAAGTCATGTATTAGCTATAAGGGACTCTCGATCCTACGAACAAAAATCTTTTAATGGGCACTGAATGAAGCAGAGGATCTAACTAGGGTACCCATGGTTAGTAAGTGTCTACCATTTGATAACAAAACTTCTAGTTGTAGATAGAAGGTTCTGTGTCGGTATAAAATGGGTTCATACCTAAGACATTAGAGCGACAGTCATACGATGATGCAAATATGCATGATGGATTGGATACCTATCCTATATGTTGGGTAACGAAAATACCTGTTGAAAGTTACAAATGGGAAACATGGCGCTGAAAACTGCAAGAATCCCTGGATAAAACTACAAAAACCAACTCCATCCACTGTCGTATTAGTCTATTAGGCCAAAATGTGGACGAAACTATGCAAAGTGGGTAAACATTTGACAAAAATAGAAAAAAAAACAATTTTATTATACCATTTGTATTTTTTACCCAAATAGTGGATTTTGGACCAAATTGCATCTGAACTTCGATTGGTGATTGTGGGATCTACGAGCGACAGAATCGACGACCATCTGGAGAAGGTAACTCATATTTCTTTCCTCTTCATTTTCATTGGATTAAATTTTGTAATTAGGTTCCATTTTTAAAGTTATTTAGGGAAAATTTTGAAAACTTAGGTGTACACAGGCTACAGTTCATTGGGTTTCATATACGCATGCTTATACATGACTTTTCAAAAAAAAACCAGCGTATAAGCAACCCTATATGTGTCTATGTACACTACATCTCATGTATATGTCTGTGGATAATGCTTTTTAGTGGTTGCTAACTCAAAAAAGGGTTTGTCTCTTGCAGGATGGTGCTAGAGTGGAGAGAAAGAGAACATGAGGAGGTAGATGTTGCAGTGGAGAGATATCTAGGGGCAAAAATGACCTTAAAAATATGTGGGCTATACAATTTTTGGGCTATCAAAGGTATGAGGGCCCAAGTGAGATTGCTACATTTTCTCGTGGACTACTAGGATCCAGATAATGAGAGCTTTAACCTTTATGGACAACCATTAAGGAAATAAGTCGAGGACATCTATTTCTTTATGGGATTGTCATGTCTAGGTGAGGTGGTCAACCTCAAATCTTGGGGAGATGGGAGTGGCACAAAAATCGAGGAATAAATAGTCGCTCAGTGTATTACAGGGACCGAGAAGGTCAAGAGCCAACTCCCCATTTGAGCGATAAACAATCTAAGTCTCAAGATTGTTGTCCTTGTTTTGACATAGATCACTGGATCGACCTATTTTCACCAGGCATCGAGGCCACTTATTTTCTACTAATTGGAGTGCTTGAGACCCATGGTGTACGACTGGTGCACCTCACTATTGGCCAACATGAAGAGCCAGCCGAAATAATGCAAACAAGGTAGTAAAAGGAACTTCAGGTTTGCTTCTATCCTTTGTAGCTTTTTCTTCGAACAAGTTCTAGGATTGGGACCTAGAGTTGAGATTATTTCGCGTGGACCTCACGATCTAGCCATGACACAGACAGAGGTGATGAGGCGGCAGGGGGAAGGTAGGGTTCCAACACCCTACAACAATGACTTATTCTTCTGATGGAGACGATAGGTGATATCTTTGGATGACTACCCTTACGTAGGTATTGACTTCAGAGGAGATCTTGACATGCCATTACCACCATGGTCCTCCTATGGAGACATAGGTATGTCAAAGTTTTTTAAATATTTCATTTTTTTTGTATTTTCTTACAGGAAAACAAAAATATTTTTGGATGATGTTAAGTACTAATTCAACATGTATGTGATGAATACGTAGGTCCACGATGGCCAAATGGACTTCCACGACATCATCGGAGGCACCGGGGAGACGAGGCAACATCAAGGGATGTAGAGAGAGTCCTTGAAAACATGTAGAGAAACCTGTCTCATTTGACACAAAGGATTCCTATGGTTCAGGTGGAGGATCTGTCGGAGGTTATGCAACGATAGGTGGTAGGTGTGCCCCATGCTTGGGTACGACTCTTTCGGCGTCTCACAAATGTTGTAGTTTTCTATCATGACACTCATCCAATGCCCTCGACGTAGATGTCATGACTATTGTATGATCAAATCTATATGTATATTGAGGGTGTTAGTCCCAATTTTGTACTATAAACATCATATTTTTTGAAATATATATAAAAACATGGTTCTTCAGATTTACTTATGTTAAAATGTGTACATTGACGAAAATGTTTTCTTTGCTTTAGTTATGTGACAAATTCCACTCTAAAAAAAAATTATCATATGCATCAGATACGTAATTAGAACTGCTAAGTATGTGATGATAAGTAATAAAATCAAACTGTTGTTCCAAAAGTCATACCCATTGGAATTATTGAATTAAAGTAAAGTCATGCACACATTAATTGCCGTTCAACTGACATACTACTAACTGGGATTCCAGGAGAACCTCTAAAGAGAGAATACCATGTGAAATGGCGTCACACAAAAGTTCTATAATGGTTCTATATTCGACCACATTATTCATGGATGGCCCTAGGCATACGCCACCTGAGTACACCAGTAGACCCTTGGGTAAGTAAACAACCCAAGAAGTGAAAGCCAAGTTCTGTGTATGATGACTGAACCCATCTAAAAATCCTAAGTAGACCGAAGAATTTGTTGACATCTTGTTGGCAGCCACATATTCGTGTAGTTTCATCGATATTTAAAACACAATTTTGACGAATTTGTTTTTAATAGATGCCTCTTTGTGTCTCTGAAGACTTCAATTATGACTTTTGTTTGAAAAAACGCTTGACTGGTTGTTGTGTGTTGTTTGTTTTGAGTTTATTCTTTTTAATAAATTTCTCGTTTACTTTTTTTTTAATTTCATGACTATTAAAGCATGAAATTGAAACGAGCTTGGCATGAACACATCATACAGATTCTAAAGATTCTCCCTGTGAAATTGGATGAGTCTTTAAAATACCTAACAATATTAAGAGCCTTCAAGGGTATTGAGCATATCGTTTTGTGAAATGTTTCTTTACCATTAGGATATGAGATGATCATGTTTGGGTTATGAATTGCTTGTTTTTCATTTGGAATTTTGACCATAATATCACAGTCTAATCACCATCTTACAAGACTGTTAGCCATGCTCTGAAACAATTACACCCTTGTCCTACTTGCTTGAGCTCGCATTCATTGCATCGTTGGTGGTGTTTCATTTTTGGCGTTAGGTTCCCAATAGAGGAGGTGGTTTTCAATTGCATTTGTCCTCTGGTTCAAGGTTCAATCAACATCCAAAGTGGTAGTCATGGTGGTCTTCTCCCGAAATCATAGTTATCGGGCTACCTTCGACAATGAAAAACTTATCACTCGTATCAGGTGTTTTGAAACATAGGATCCTCTTTGCTACACCTGCTGGTATGTCGTGACCAAGTCCATGGACCTTGTGTTAAGGATAGATCCAAATGGCTCACACACCTTGCTCTCCCATGATGATGTTGTGGATGATCTTGCAGTTTTTGGGTGGGTTAAGCTTTCGCTGAGACCTTTGACAGTACTAGGGCCAGATTAGGTGACTTACAATTGCAAGTGAGTGAGGAATCGATTGCAGAAGCCACAGTCCTGTCACGAGAAGGAGATCATTGTTTCAAGAATCTAAAAATCGAAGGTATTCCTTGGCACCTGTTAATGATTTCCAAGAAGTCACGCTACGATGTCAAAGGTATGCCCATAAAATTATTCACGCCTCGAGGGCACGGTTTGTTATTAATTATCAAGCAATTCGTTACCTGCAAGGGATGATATGGATTGGTATTTTTGTTTCATATATGCCTCTTGATGGTATTCTTAGGGTTTAGTTTAAACATGCCTTTTTACCTACTCAAAATCCTTCAGAAGATGGCTAGATTTTATCAGAGGAAAAACCCTAATTCATAGTCCAGTCTCTTTCATCATGGCTTGATTTGAGTTTTAGTCATTTCCCATTTGTCAAAGGTAGGGGATAAATAGAAACATTTCCTGATTCAGAATGGTTTTGTTCCACTCACACCTGAACCGGTAAGCGATTCGCCCCTGTGTTTAGACGATCCTACCATCCCTTTCCCATCAAATCACTCTCTACAAGACCTTCATATCGAATTGCAGGAAGACCTTGCGTTATTTACCGAAACCCCTGTTGATTTTCATCAATCAACCAAAGGCATGAATTCATCCCTAAAAAGTATTTAGAGGAAATGTTGGATAAATTGAAGGGTAAGGTATATGTTACTCCCAATCCTGGGAAAATTTTGGTTGATATGAATGCAATTAAAACTAAGAAGAAGGGAAAACAGAAAATGTAGAGGGTTTAGGATATAGACTTCAATAACAAAAGGAAAGTCTGACTCCTTTATAGAATGGCCAAGAATAGACGTCACAAAAATGAAGATAATATCCCCACCATTGATATTGAAGACCCAATCCCCATTGACGATACCAGTTCTGAGTCTGCTAAGATAAATTCACCCCGATATGACTTCGTGTGTAATTTTCCTCCTTTTTTAAGGGAACAAGAAAGTTTATCAGGTATTCAGTATGTTCTCAAAAATATTATGGAACAGGGTAAACCTCTTACTACAGACCAAACTCGTCCATTTCCAGACATAGAACAGGTGTACCGCGAAGGCTGGTTTTACTGGATCCAAGGATACTATCAAGACATTCCTTATCTACAGGCTCAATTAAATCAAGTAATGACTCAAAACTCAATTCTGGAAAAGGAAAATGATGATCTCAGAGCGAGCATCCAATCAAATTCGCTCAGATCCAACAAATGTTTCAGGAGATCGGGAGATTTGATTATAAAAAACTCCACCAGTTTCAATGTTGTTGTAAATTCGGATTTGTCTGATGTTTCCTTTTCAAAATTCTAATTGGTAAATACTTTTCTTGTAATTCACGATTGGATTTGTTTAAATAATAACTGAATTTGTTTTCATTTTGTTTTTATTTAGACGAGCTACAGAATCTTTGATTCTGTAGCTTGTATTTTAATTTATTTATTTGATTATTTTCTAATTTAGATTTCATTTTTTTTTGTTCTCAGGTGAACAACAGATCAATGTGAAAAGATTAAAAGAACGAGTCAAAATTTGGGAATACAATGAACTTGTAATTTCATTTTTGAAAAAACAATATTTTAATGATGTAACTATTTTTGAATAGTTGTCTCAACAGGCTTATCTTTATGGTTATTTTGTTTTAGTAAATGTTTTTTAAAGTAGATCTGTCTCTATCTTGCATGATATGAGAAACAAACTAGGAACTTGTTTTAAATAGCACTGCTTTCTCAGGAATGGGGGCAATTTCCTCTTGGACCTTATGATGGACTTATTATTATGAAACTATATGGGATATAGTTTACCTTTTGTCTATCGTCCTTTTGTAGACTGTGCAATGTGATTATTATTTCTCATATCATTTCTGGACATGAAAATTTATTTGTATTGATCTAGCTTTAGATTGTTCTACATGTATCTTTTCATGTTGTGTTATTCTTTATATGGTTCATTATATTTTGGTTATTTTAATATCTATGACTAATCGTCCATCTATACATTTTGAGTTTACATCTAATGTTGGTTAGTTGATAATAACATTTGTTGAAAGATGGATTTGATTTCGATTTCATCTTTTGGACATTTTAAAGTCACATGAGAAAAATATATTTGTCTTTCTATTATCATAGATCTATTCCGAAATATAAAATATTTCCTTGAGTTGATTCAGGAAATATTGTTCTTTATTTTTGTCATAGATTTATACTTGACGACAGGTTACGTGGAGCTTATATAACACAGAAAGACGAATCTATCTTAGTAAAACTGATCAACGTCAGGTTAGTTAGTTTATATTTGATTTGATTTGTTAATTTGCGAATGAATAATGATTACATCATTTAAACTTTAATGCTTTGTCCATTATTGTTATATCATTTCTAATCTTATTCACTCATTGTTTATTATTTTTTCATTTGATAGTGCTAAAACAGTTTCCTTTATTTTTTGCATCTTATTTTGATCTATTAATTGAAAACTATCATTTTCACGAGGCTTTACTAAACCTTGTAATTGTATATATCTACTATATATAATATTATTATTAGTTAAGTAATTGTATTAGTGTGTTGATTGATAGGATTATACATTTAGTTAGTTTTACATCTTTTAATTCTTTTAAGAACCCTAGTTGGCTAACAGAGCCATAAAACCCGTCAGGGTATATAATTCCAAACAACATGGGTTAAATAGACAACCCCGATCCAGATCTTCCCTTCTCATTGACGGTGTGTCATAAACTCCCATCAACACATCTACCAACTAAGGGAAACTCGATAAGAAAGATGAAGATAAAGGTAAAGGGAAAATATATATACACCAAATTACATTAGTATACAAAGAGTTACACCCAATATTGGGGCTCAAGCATAATATCGTTTCAAATAGAACCCATTCTTGGGCTCAACCAACATGTTTCCTTCATAACATTCTAATTCATAGGCTCCTTTTTCTAAGACACGTTGCACGATATAGGGACCATGCCACATGGGTTTGAACTTGCCTGCCCCCAGTGGTTCTTTGGCTTGATCATATAGAAGTACCAAGTCACCCTCAACGTAAAACTGAGGACAGACAGACTTATCGTATTGGACTTTGACACGTCTTTTATTCACTTCGATAGTCGTAGAGGCATCTTGCACTACTCATCTAGACTCTCTAGGTGTACGAGGCATCGTTAGAGATCGAAAGTGTCAGGTAGGAGTGAAACTATCAATCTAAGAGAAGGGATTTCACATTCAATAGGTAAGAATGAATCCACTACATGTACTAACTGGAAAGGAGAAAAACTGGTGGAAGTATTGACCGAGGTTCAGTATGCCCAAAGTGCTAGATAAAGCATGACATGCTAGTCAAATTTTCTTTGGCTGACAATTTTCTGCAAAATGGTCTTGAGAGACTTGTTCATGACCTCTAATTGTCCATTTTCCTTAGGTTATTAAGGGGAAGAATGACCATGATTAAAACCCATTTTAGATGCTAGTTCTTCCATCATTTCATTATGAAAGTGACTGCCATGATCAATGAAAATCTCACTCAGGATTCCTAACCTGTCTATAATTTGATTGAATATGAAGAAGACGAAAGTATTCCCATCATGTTTAACTGTAGGCATGGCCTCAGCCCACTTAGTAAAGTAGTCTATGGCCACGATAATGTGTTGATGCCCCCCAACCGAAGTTGGGTTGCAATTCACAAATTCCACCCCCCACTTGGTGAAGGGATCGATGGCCATCACTGGATGGAGAGGGGCTGGATGTGAGTTCCTTTCTGAGTGAACACCTGGTAGGGGAGACGCTTCTTAACTGATTCTATGCAATCTTTAAAGATAGATGGACAAAAATAACCATCTTGCAAAATTTTGTCGGTCGTTGCAAGCCCAGATAGATGACCACCACAAGCCCCACTATGGAATTCATTTAGAACAGACTCATATTCTTTGTGAGTTAAACAATGACACAAGATATTGTCTACTTCATGATGATACAAATTGTCGTTGACGATAAGGTAGTTCTTAACTTGGTATCGTATACGTCGTCGGTCATCTTGCGAGAGACGCTGAGGGAAATTCAAAGTTTGAAGGTAGATAACAATGTCTCCATACCAGGGGTCTGATGATGAGAAAAGGAAAATGTGTTCATCCTCAAATGAACCACCATGAATAACATCCTCATCTAATCGAGGGAATTCAGATATTAACTATGCAAAAACTAGTGATTTTTTGGACTTCATAGAAGAAGAATCGAGATCGAACTCTTGTAGAATGAAAATCCATTTATTGTACTTTCCCCCTATGATACGCCTGGTAAGGACGTATTGAAATGGAATGACATCAACAACCATAGTAGTTTTGCAAAGAAATATATAATGTCGCAATCATTGGAATGTGTGAACGACATCCAAAACTAGATTTTCAACATGAGAATATTTGAGTTCAGGGTCGACTAAGTTTCAACTAATATAGTAAATGACGTTATCACGGAGCTCATCATCCTCCTGAACCAAAACCATACCAATCGTCTCTTCCTATGTGACGACATAAAGCAAGTAATCTCTACTGTAGTATGGAGACTTTAGCAAAGGCGTCGATACCAAGGATTTCAGCAAAGCATCGAAGGAATACTGGGCTCACTCATCCCAGATAAAAGGAGTGTCCTTCTTCAAAAGATGCGTGAAACCATTAGTAGTATTGGCATAGTTCACTATAAACTGTCGTAAAAATTTACCTTTCCCCTGTAAACCTTGAAGTTGGTGAATAGTGTGCGGGGGAGGCAACCGAAGTATTGCCTCAACCTTTAATGGATCTACCATGATCCCAGTCTCAGAGACTAAAAATCCTAGAAGACGAACTGACCTAACACAAAATATGAATTTATGAGGGTTCAACCGGATGCGATAATTGCGACATATTTCAAATACTAGCCAAAGGTTCTTAGGGTGAACCACTCTCTTAGTGTAGTGAGAAGAAATATTGTTAATATAGGCTTCGAATATATTCTTGAGATTGTGAAATGTGAAGTTCATAGCACATTGGAAGGTTGCTCTGACGTTTTTAAGGCCGAAAGGAATCTTCCGGTATATGAAAGTACCCCAAGGGAAAATAAATGTTGTCTTATGTTGGTCCTTGGGTTTAATATGAATTTGGTTATACCCTGAAAATCCATCCATGAAAGAAAAAACTTTGCTTCATGCACACTCATCTAGAATATGATCGATGAAAGGTGTTGCAAAGTTCTCTTTAGGACAGGCTTTGTTCAAGTCATAAAAATCCATGCATACGTAGATGGTTCCTTGATTTTTATTCACGGGAATGGGATTGGATACCCATTCAGTCAAGGGAACCAAGTACATAAAGGAAACATTAAGTAGTTTTTCTACCTTTGCCTTAATAGCAGGGACCTTGCTTGGATTGACAACTCTAAGATGTTTTCGAACATGCTTAGCATCCGGGTAAGTTTTAATCTCATGTTTGACAATTCGAGGGTCGATTGATGGCATATTTCATATCACCAAGTGAATACATCTTGGAATTCCTTGAAGAGTTTGGTGTAGATCAGAATTTATTCTGGCAAACAATCTCCACCGATGTATAAATTTTCAATCTTACCAGGGATACGAGAGATATCATTTTTGATGGTAGGGGAGATACTTTCCATGTTTCCTTTGTCATAAATCTTGTGCATATCAAGTGGAACTACGACGTGAATGAATATCTCTCTCAAAGTATATCTAAAATCATCTTGCTTGATTCTAGCAAGCTTTGGGAGAAAATAAGGGCGATGATGAATATCATCGCAAGGTTTTTCAGAACCATTCATGGCCTCTATGATATCTTCATCCTAAGGAAAAGTATCATTGAGGAAGTCATGTGAACAAGACGATGAAGTGGACCACGCGAGCTCTAGAACAAGATCCTCCTTGTCCGTCTGTGAGGTAACAGGATCTGGATCGACAGAATATTCAAGAACAACTTGATACACAATCTTTATTGCCGATAGTGGCATGGCCATTATAGAATATGAATGAACTTCACAAGACATCATCAAGGAAGGTAGGGTCCAAGGATCATTAAAATAGGAAGTGCAGAATGGAACATACCTCTCTGAAGAAACGAGCCTACTAGACATGGCATAAATATGGTGAATCGGTGCCATGTTGTCGAAGGTACCCATAAGGGATGAATACATTCTGACACCAATATTCTCAATTGTTGGATGAGAATTTTTTGTCACGGGGATCGACGGTCCAACAAATGCACTGGGACTAGCACACGCAAAGGACAACTTATTGATCATCACAATATCCCCATCATGAGGAAAACAAAGAGTACGGAAGATGAACGATATGATTTTAGTCATAGCATAAGTCCAATTTCATCCTAGTAACAAGTTATAGTCGAGGTGCACATCAACCACCTCAACATCCACCTCTACTGTATTCCCACCTAATTGGACCAGAAAGGCAGGAAGAATATTGTGAGGGCGGAAGGAATGACCATCAAAAGCAGTCAACATGGTCAGAGACTGCGAAAGAGTCAAAGAGCCAAGGGATTTACAATAGACCAGGGACATCACACATGTTGCAGTGCCTTCATCAACAACAATATGCTTGATGGTATACTTCAAGTAACCCATGTGGATTTGGAATGCCACATGGTAAGGCAAGCGAGGCTTCACATCTATGACGTCAAACTTGATAAATTTAGAGCCATAAGGATCTAGAGATCCTAACGTATATAGAAAGGCATTCATCTGTGAAGGGCACATCTGGAGTACCTCCAGATCCGACATCACACAAGGGGTTTGACCCAGGTCCTGAACAATATAGTAATTATGGGCGGCTCTAGCATTAGTATTGTGGGTAGAGAACTTGAGTACTCCTTTCAGAATACGAGGCAAGGGATCTAGTTTTTTAATCTGTAAAGGCGTCTTCGGAGGAGGGGGAGACTCTAGACCATGTAAAATCTGTGGAGAATTGTAATTGCGAGATCGAGTGGCTATGTTAACCTTAGATTTAACCATATTGATGCATAAATGGTCATTGTCTTGCATCAGTGGGTTTTCACTCCCACTCGCCCCATTTTTGGCATTCGAGGAGCTTGAGTCCATGCATTTGTTATGTGGAAAAGGATTAGTCAACACAGCGGGAGGTAGAGATAAAATCCTCACAACTTCCACAAGTTTGGGGCATAAATGGGTAAGGTGATCGTCTGTACAAAGCTTACAGAGAAATTTCACTTTTGTCCTTTATTTCTTTCCCTCACCAACATTATTATTTGACTTCTAATTATTACCATTGTCCTTGGGTTTATTATTATTCTTCCCACTCTTACTATTATTGTTTCGTCATTCTTTTTATTCCCTCCTAGTTGCTGGTTACCATTCGGGTTGGTCGACGATTTCACAGAGCGTACATCCACCAAATGAGTGGGATTGGAGGACATAGATGAACTTGTCCCTCCTATATAATGGTTTAGAGACAAGTCTTTCAAGTGTCTTATCACCGAGTCTACAGCTTTCACATTGATGGGACCTACAATGCCATCGGCATGAGGCCTGGGCTTTTGTCTAGGGTCATAGTTTGACCTCGGTGTGTCTGGAAGAATCTTGTATAACATCCCAGACTGAGCATATATAAGATCTAACTGTTGGGATTTAAAAATCCCTTCTTTCTCATATCTAACCTCGGACGTAGAAAAATCCTTCGAAATATAAGGCACGAGAGATTTAAGTAACCATTCTAGCAAGAAGAAAGAATTTTGGGGATATGTAGGCCTTGATCAACCTATTCTGTCTATGCCACTCTTGGATGTGATCCGAGATATGAGTGGCCCTGTGCTGACGAAAGGTCGACAGAAGTTCAATGCCAACATCATAACAAACCGACAATTGGAAGTGGTTGAGGAAGGCTAAGACCAACTGATTAAAGGTTTTTTATGCCCCCCCTGGGTAGCTCGATATACCATTTCGTGGCAACCCCCATGAGGGTTCATTGAAACAATATTAATCGAATATAATCGTCATTAATGGAATTCGAAGAGCACCAAAGGTGAGAAGTCGTAACGTGATCACCATGATCCTCACCAGTTCTACCCTCAAATTTTGGAATATTCAAAGGAAGCTTAGTGGGGACAGGGGGCCATGACAAATCCTGATGCATGGGGTCATTCGTTAATTTAGAGAAGTATGGAAGATTAAGTGTGGCCAGAAAAGGGAGACGTGGTTGCGACATCTGGCCCCAAGCTCCTTGGAATGATTGTAGTTGGGGAATCGTAGCCCATATAAGATTCTGGTAAGCACCATGGCCCTGTCTAAGATTATAAGACCCTCCTATGGATTGATTCATGAGGGGTTGGTTGGGCACCACTCCAGTAGGAATGTTCTGATGAGGGTTGTAAAAAATTTCCCCAGCTGGAGTGGCTCCAGCTTGGGGGTTTCCCAAGGTGTGAAACTGACCTCCTCCAGGTGTGAATTTGGAGGATAAAGGTGGATTCATCATGCTAAATGTGTTGGTTGAAATCGGTACAAAGGAGGTGGGTGTAAAGGATGAAACATGAGAAGTAGCTTGTTTGCTAGGTTGGTTACTCCATCCAGAAACACTAGGATAAGACCCGAGGTTAAAGGGAGGAATGCCTCCAATGGTGGGAGTCATTTGTGGGACATGAGTTCCAATAAACGAGAATGGAGTGTGTGGAGGTGTTGTGCCCCCAATTCCAATGCTAGTATTTGTACCAGCCGCTGGGATGGAAGTTGAAAACTATGATGTGAAATTCGACATACCATAAGAAAAAGGACTAGAGTCCATAGGGATGGATTGAACATTATAGCCCAATGAGTGACTAAGAGACCCAAAAGGGTTCATGGCTATAGGTTGAGTATTCACTATAGGAATGGAAGTGGTGATGATAGGCACCTCCAACACTACCATCATTGTGGTTGAAGGTGTCGAAGGGGTACTGTTAAATATAGTAGGTATGGGAGTCGAAGGACTCCCAATATCTTTCTGAATCGATTCAGTACTCATCCGTGTATGGCCACAAGTTTGATAAGTGAAGGTGTGTGTACCACATTTGGTAACTCTACGAATTTTAGAAGGAAAAGACTCAAAATGTGGTGGTAACTATAACAAGTGGCAAGACCTGCGGGGAAGTTGTTCTGGCTCCACGATGACTGAAGACTTGAGATATAAAAAATAAATCCTAAGGCCAACTAGTAATCAAAGATCACACCAAAAATAATCAAACGAACAATATGCACACAAACAAGATAAAGTGGCTGAAAGGGGACTCCCTCTCTAAGGTAGGTATGCCTCACCCAAGAGGGGCCTGAGACTCCTCTGCTAAATATCGAAGGTATTAGAATCATTTATAAGGGCCCTCGTGGGCTTAACAACCAGTCGGTCAGATCCCCCCGGAGGGGTAATCCTCCATAAAGGTTGTGTGTTGTCTGACCCTTATCTGACCCAGGGTATCTGGAGAATAACCCTTGCAAGTAACCTATGTGGTACCTAAGTCAAGAAACTAAGAAACCACGGTATAATCGATGCACAAGCGAACAATTGTAGGTCAGGTCCACTGTATGGGAAAGGTAACAAAGCCCGAAACATTGAAAGAACTGCCTCTCACAGAGGTAAAGGTATTGGGAAGATCCCCATAAATATATCTGACACTAAGAAGGTATCGGGGTTATATCCCTTCAACCAAACTCACGCGACCTCATGTTTAACTCCGGTGTAAGCAGATCCTCCTGATATTACCGATTATACAATGGATTTCTCCACTCCCTTAGTCAGACATGTATGTTGATTTAATAGCCTTAGAGAAGTTTACTCACAGAATCCTATTCCAAGGCTCTAAATCCTAAGATGGTTTGAGAACCCTAGAAAAATAAAATCGTTACTAATCAATTTTAAATTATAGTGTTACTTTTAGTGGCCATGCTTACTAAAAAAGGTTTGGTCATGAAACTAGTGATGTTATGACTCAGCAAGTAAAATACATGAATATGAATACAATGCAAAGTCCTAACTTCAATTCCAAAATAAATGATATGCTTTTCAAAATTCAATTCTCAATTTAGTTCTACAATTCTAAACAAGATGCAATCTTTCTTTACATGTACTAATATCAATGATAAAGACTCAAAATATCAAATGCCAACAATGTAAAATGCCTAATATTTTTTTATTTTCAATATAAAAGAATGGAAATGCAACGACTAAACAATAGCTTGATATAAAAAATCTATTGTATGTAAACAGAGACAAACCAAGTAGGATATCAAGAAGAAAACACCCAACCCAATATGCAAGGAAAATCAAATGAAAAGGATGATGAGAAAGGCACCGCCCAAAAATTCAACCAAAGAAAGGTTTCTTGTCATTCCACAGACACTTAACAGTCATAATAGAGACCCAAGATGACTCAAAAATCATCAAAACCTACCCAACAATCATTAAATACAACAACCAAGCAACAAGGGGTGATGTACACGATTGTTCAGGGGAAAATCACGTATATACGCTTCTTGCAGAAGGACAACACATGTATGTACGCGACTGTCAAGCAAAAGCCCGCGTATATGTGTCAAAACACAATCAGGCTAAGTAGAAGGCTAGGAAAATTAGAATCAGAATGAACAAAGGCTGTCAAGTAGTCATACAACAAGAAAATCAATATAAACGAGAGAAATCTAAGGATAAAAACACTCCAAACCTCGAAAAAGAAGATTATATCCCCAGTATGGTCGCCAATTATGTTACGAGGAAAATATCTCTATGGCTAGCGGTAAACCACAATAGACGGAAATGAATGTAGAAATAAACTTTAATCTCAGGTATGCTATATAAACAAATATGATAGCAATACAAGATAAAGGACCTACCTCATCTAGACGTTCGATGAAGTCCACTGTTGAGCACTTGACTCAAAGAAATACACCTGCAACTTCTCCTCAACAATCAAGAAATAGAAGCATATGGTGATAATATATAATGTTAGCACATTCAATAGCATAATCCATCAACATTTATAACAAATACGCCCATGGAATAAAAATTCAAATATTTGCAAGATATTAATTGGAAGAGAAAATAGTATTTCTATTAAAATGTAATCAATAGAAGTGAATGAATTACAAACTTTCGTGTCGGCATGGTTCAGAACCAAGAAACTAACTTCCATCCAGTTGGGCCCCCACCACTTCAATCCTCCAACAATGACAAGATCATATAAGAGAGACAATGAGGTTCTCAATCATGTAGGGAAGAGCTTGGGGGATGAACAATGTGTTCAGACTTAAAAGGACAAAGGGATGCATATTCAATATGAAGTGAATAATTTCTCCAGAGTAACTTTTCTCTCAAAGTTGAATTCTTCTCCTCTTTTCCATAGCTTGGATTTGGCCCATTTGTAGCCTTCAAGTGGAATTGAAGGGTTGAGTCGGAACATTTCTAGGATATGGAAGGTCAAAGATAATGGATGACGCGACATGGAAACCCGAGACCATTTTTTAATTTTGGGCACAAATACCGATGTACGCGGGCTATAGTGGTGCAACATGTGTATACGCATGTTGCACTATAGGTAGGGTGTGTATATGTGGAAAAATAATATTTTTATCTCTGGGATTTTCAAAAAGGGACTTCAAGTCTGCATAGGTAAATGGAAAAAGGCCTTATGTGCAAGTTTGAATAGGGTGAGGCAAATCTTGCTATAACAAGGTGTAAACCTGTGATTGTCAAGGATGATTTAAATCCTTGGAAAAATGCATGAACAAATATATGACTTGAATACATTGCCCAATCAAGGAGTGATTAGGAACAAAAGTGCTCAAAGATAGAAAGATAATGTAATACATTAAGGAAATGCATGTTTGCATGAGAGGGAAGGTAACTAACTACCCATTATAGAAGGAGGACCTTCCAATACTCTATTGAAGTTGTAGCACGATAAAGAGAGAAATTGGGTGGCCATGGATGTTGGCACCTTGGTTACCAATGAAGAAAGAATGCTTGAATGCATTCATGTGAAACTTTTAGTTTCATGTATGCTGATTTTAGCTTATGATCAAATGAAGAAGGAAAAAAAATTCCTACTGTAATAATAAATGTGTATAAAGAAACCATGTGGTAAAAGGTTGGATGAATTTCCACCAAGGAAAAGTGCCTAATATTAAAAGTAATAATCTGAAAATTAATATAAGGGTACATTGTGTGTGAATGTGGCCATTGATATTGGCACATTGATTAGATTAATTTTCATGTTTGATTGCATTTTGAAAGGAACGATATTTCCTTTTTGAATAAATGAACTTGCTTGTTACTATGCTCAACTATGAAATTGTTTGTGAACCACTACAAGTGTGAAATGAAAATATGATGTGCATGAGAATTGACAATTTGTTGGTTGATTGAAGAAGAAATTGCATGAAGAAAGGTCTTGGATGCGACAGTGTTGTAAGTCCACAAAGAAGACCAATGCATGTTGATTATAAAAGAGACAAATTGCTATGAGAAAGGGATCTCATACTTGTGAATTTGGTTATGTGTGAAACATATATGATAATGAAAATGTGGAATTAGAAATCCATGGACAATAGATTTGAAAACTTTGATAAATAGATGATAGTACCTCATGGATTACTATATACATTTGATACAAGTGAGATAAAATATCTATCTGAAGGGACAAAGGACGACTGTAAAGATGGAAAGCATGGTAATAGGCTATTGTTGTGACATAAGAACCCTATGATGAGCCATGATCCCCATAGAATGATTTATTGTGGTGACACATGTTGAAGGGATGCTTTCGAGAGAGCAATCATGATGGATGCCTCAACTATAAGACTCAGGAAGGTCTAAAAAATTCTTCTTTTGCGAGAAATCCCTAGAAAGGAAATACGGATCACCCAAGGGATTGCATAGCAGAGAAGGGGATGCTTGAGCCTAGGCTTGGAGGGTGGGTGACCGCAAGGAAGAGGAGACTCCAATAGTTTTTGTATCATGTTGATTTAGATCATGCACAAAATGGGTATGTTAAGGAAAGAAGTGAGACAAGTTAAGGATATAGACATATTGATGCAGATCCATGAACTACACAGATAAGAATTGCGCTAACCTGTGAATATTTACACTTGAATTTAAACAACAATAAAATGTTTTGCATGAAATGTTAACTAATCTTCTTGTTGTTGAAAATTGTTGTAGGCATGTGCTAAATTCCAAGAGTCCGGGAAAGGACACGACTATTAAAAGGAAAATAATGTTGAAGCACACAAAAGATGAAGTCATGGCAGGTGTTGCTAAGAAGAAGACCGAGGACGATGTTCCTTTAAGGGGGAGGGGATTGTAACACCCTTGTTTCCCCCAACCTATAATTAATCATAATTTATGATTATCGTGCAATGGATTGCAAATATTGTTAATGTATTATTGTTTAATTGTAAACATCGACACTTGATTGATGGGTGAAGCCTTAAAGTATTATCCATGATATCACTAGAGGAATTGGGGGAGGTTCTATTAAGTTAAAGGACCCTAAGCCACCTTACAAGATCATTAATTGGAAACATCCAGATTATTTCCCTTATCACTGATATCAAGACAAGTCATTTAATGAGGAGGGGTTGGTAGTTGAACAACTAACCACCCCCATGAATGAGGGTATGGTAAATCTAGATAAGACGAAAAAAATTGTCAGCTGGAGATACAACAAAGTACCATTTTCTGTAGCTATATTGACCCACGAGTTCCATGGAGACAAAGGGAGAAAAAGGGCAGTTGGAGATACCTCAAAAAAGGGGGGTGCATAGCTTGGATATGCACACACAGAGAGAGAGGGAATGAGAGGATTTTGGGCCTCGGAGGAAGATATTTGTGGAAAGGAATGCATGGGTGCGTGCAATAGAAGAATGAGAGAAACTGATAGAAGGGTTTGGATCTGGAGAACAAAAAAAACCAGAAAACCTGACCTAAGCTAATAAGGTCACGAGATTGATGATGGGAAGGCATATGATAAACCTCGAAGAGGCGTTGGCTAGGTGGGTGTAAGGAAAATCTCTGCCTATAGTAGAGTGAAGGAGAGTAACCTTCAAATCTTACTCAGAACTTGAGAGAGATTCCCTAGTGGTATGATGGCTTCGCATGACAGTGGCTAGAATGATAAAAGTGAATACATCAGAGCCTATGGTTGAGTGTGTTGGGTTTTTCTATTCTTTGCAATGAAATTCTAGTCAAGGTGAATCAACTGACGATCAAAGTCAAGTTGGATCTATAGCAAGTCGAAGTCAAGGTGGATCGTCAGCAAGTCGAGGTCGATGTAGATCGACAACAAGTCAAAGGTCGAGAGAGTCGACTGGATAATGTCGAAGTAGAAGATATTGACAGAAATTAAACCGAAAAGAGGTCGAAGTGCGGGCATGAGACGATCGATAAGAGACTGAATGGAGGATGACTGGTAGTTGATTGGTAAACCTGACTTGGACTCAACTGTAACAAAATCTCGGGATTTGCAGGATTTGTAGCCAATGATATGCATGGATTTGAACCTTTTTTTGGGTGCCAATATTTAGGGTTTTTCCTATTGTAAAGCCTATAAAGAGGCATCTTGTAAGGCCGTAAAGGTTCTTGTTGTAAGGTAATCGTAGAATGCACTTTGGCAGGTTAATGGATGTGTAAATGTAGGTTGTTGGTCATGCATACGTAGTTCGAATTGGCTACAGGGTTGTTCTTGCTTGTGTAAGAGGGTATGATGTCAATTGTGTCTTAGGTGTGGACCAAGGTTAGACAAGTAACCTTTTATTCCAAATGAATAAGACAACAAGAGAGAAGAATTCTCAAAGGAATGTTGGTTTTCCCAGTTAAGGGTTTTTAGGGTAAAATCTTGGTGTACTTTGTGATTGCTTGGGTCATTTGCTTCCTTAATTAAATTCTTAGTCTATTCTACTAGGATTAGTGTGGAAGTGTCTTTCATTTCCTGACATGTGGTATAAAAGATTATTTTTCCCTTGAAAAGTGAGTTATCGGAGTGATGTTATGCATTGGTGAGTATATTAGATCTTGATTTGCAAATATTGAATCTGAGAAATAAACCCTAGGTACAGTAAGAGTTGTAAGTCATAAATTGTGTTAAACATTGCGGTAAATAATGGCGAGAAATTCCAGAATAGGGATAGAAATATTCAATGGAAAGAATTTTGAGCTTTGGAAGCTTAAAATGGAAGATCTTCTTGTAGACAGAGAACAATGGACAATGGTCTGCCCAGGTACTCAGGTGACAAGCATGCCAATGAAAGAATGGGAGAAATGCAAAAGAAGAGCAAGAAGTATAATTTAGCTTTGCCTTGTAGATTCAATGTTGCTTAATGTCTCAGGTGAAGATTCGGCCAATAAACTGTGGGACAAGACAAGAAGCTTATACGAGTCAAAATCTATGGTAAATAAGTTGTTTCTCATAAAGAAATTATATCTTCTAGGGATGAGTGATGACAGTTCAGGGATTGAGCATTTAAATTCATTTAATATTGTGTTAATCCAGTTATCGTATGTGGATATAAATATCATTTATGAGGAGAAGTGTATCAACCTATTATGTTATTTCATAGACTCCTGGGATAGCTTAGTCGTGGCTAATGGGAGTAATAAAACCACACTAGCACTAGAGGACGTGTTTTCTTCTATGTTTTCAGAAGAAATGAGAAGAAAGAACATGGAAGGATCGACCAAACATGCTCTGGTAGTGAGAGGTCGACCGATAGACAAAGATAAAGGCAGATTCTCTGGTAGAAATTTTAAGTCGAAGGGTATATCTAAATTCTTGGTTCAATCAACGTGATGATGCTGGAAATGTGGTAAATATGGGAATTATAAAAAAGGACTGTAATTCAAAGGCAACAAAAGTTAGTGTCGGATCTGATGAGAAGAAGTCGACTGAGATAAAGAAGACCTCGGAAAAGAGAGATGATGTGTACCAGGCGTCGACCAGTACACAATCAGATCAAGATGTTTGGTTGATCGAATCAGGAGCATCCTATCATATGACACCACATAAAGAATGGTTATGTGAATATGAACGATATGATGGGGGTGATGTGTTCTTTTGGGACGACTCAAAAACCATAATTGTCGGATGGGGAAGAGTCTGATTGGCACTGTAGGATGGGAGGAAAATAATCCTTCCAGGTGTGATACACATTCCAGGTTTTGAAAGAAACCTAATATATTTCATCGATATGAGTGATGCAGGTGTGCATACTCTATTTCAGAAGGATTCATGCAATATGGTCAGAGGTGTGATAGTCTTAATGAAAGGAGTTCGCATTGGTACCATGTACAAGTTGTTAGGGAATTTTGACTTGACTGGATGTAACAACATCGTTGCTCCTAAAATCGACTCAATTGCGACTCGACTCGACTCGATGTCAACATAAATCAACTTGACTTGAGATAAGTCGATTCAAATCGAGTCAACAAGGCATGATGAAATCAACCCGACCAGGCTATGGTATGAGAGTATGGGACACATTGGAGAAAAAGGACTTCGATCTATGCAAATAAAAGGTATGGTCAAAGGTTTTCCTTAATGTGGTTTAGAAGTCGACTTTTGTGAACATTGCATATATGGGAAACAAGGTCAGGTGAGGTTCCCATCTGGAGTGACATGGGAAAATGGGATTCTAGAACTGGTTCATAGTGATGTGTTTGGTATGGTTACAGTTCCTTCACTTGGTGGATCCTTGTATTATGTCTCCTTCATAGATGATTTTTCTAGGAAGACATGGATATATTTCCCGAGGAATAAATCAAAGGTTTTCGATAGATTTAAGGAGTTTAAAGTTCTTGTGGAAAACCATATAGAGAAGAGGATTAAAGTGTTCAGAACTAAAAATGGTGGTGAATTCTATGGAAATGAATTTGATTAGTTATGTAAGCAGTGTGGCATAGAATGCCAAAATACCACACCATATACCCCACAAAAAAATGGAGTTTACAAGAGAATGAATGAGACATCGGATTTAGTCAAGTTACCTAGTGGAAAAAAATTATGACTGGTAGTGAAAGACTATTCCCAAGTCAAGGGAGTCAACTTTGGTGAGATTTTTTCCCCTGTTGCAAAACTAAATTCTATTAGAGTACGGATGTCTCTGGCTACAACATTCAATCTAGAGATAGAACAGATGGATGTGAAGAGAGTGTTCCTACATGGGGACCTGGAAGAAGAAATCTACATGAAATATCGTGATGGATTTGTAGTAAAGGGAGCTCCACCTAGGCTCTAAAGGTTTTTTCA
>ML796293.1:76921-92963 GCA_009831015.1 Picea engelmannii | reverse complement strand
ACTTCCACGCCTCAGCAGGACTGTACATGCGGCCCTGGAAGGAAAAATTCTCCCCAGAAAAAGAGACTTTCAAAAATGCACCTATCTGGCTGAGATTTTACTCCCTACCGTTAGATTACTGGCTACCCTCTACCTTCGAAGAAATAAGGAACAAACTAGGAAAATATGTGAGTACTTCAAAAGCCACCCTAAAAGGGAGATATACATCATATGCAAGAATCTACATAGAGAAGGATGTGTCGGGAGAACTTCTAGAAGCGCTAAGTCTGGAATTCAGGGATGAGGAATGGATAGAAAACATAGACTATGAGAAGATCCCCTTCAGATGCAGAAGATGTCACAAAAATGGACACCTAATCAGAGAATGTCCTCTCAATAAAAAACAAGAAGTGAAAAGCACAAAACCACAGCAGGATGAGGATGGGTTTATAAATTCGAACCACAGGAACAGAGCTAACAAGAAACCAAGTAAAACCCCAATAGGGAGCAACCCATAGGCCAAGAATAGAACAGAAGGACGAGACAAAACCATCAAAGGGGCAGAAGGAGGAAAGGAATCGACAAAAGCTCAAGAAGCCAGAGAACAAGCAACAAATGAGCCCAAAGATAGCCCAAGTAACAAGAAGTAACAAGGGGGTAGCACAAATCCTATGGACGGAGTAACCAGAGATGCCAACACCCCCATGAAAGAAGCAGACAGAGATGCAGACATGACCCCAAGAAAAGTAGGCATGGAGGACCCTCATCTCAAAGACCTTTTGGAAAGGAAAGGGATAGATCTTCCAAACATATTGGAACAATGGAAGAGGCAGGGAGTAGACAACGTACTAACGGAGAAACTATACTGCATCCAATACCTATTCCTCCTAAGGGAGGAAGCTAAATCCAGAGGGCTCAAGCACACACATGGGGAGATAGGACACTTAGGAATCAAAGCCAATGAGGGACAACCAAAGCTCTCACCCAAGCAGACGAGAAGGAAAAAAGGAAGGAAATCAAACAGCGTAGCCCTACAGGAGCTCTAAGCACTGCTGATAAACTCAGGTAAGATCAAGAAGCTCTTCCCCAACTTCCCCCCACATGTTTAAATGAAGATTATAACATGGAATATAAGAGGCCTAAATAGCCGGAAAAAGAAAAGAATCCTCAAAAATAGACTTAGGAAGGAAGAACTGGACCTCTGTTTCATCCAAGAGACAAAATGCACTATAGACAAAATGGAAACAATCAGCAAAAAACAATGGAGCAAGTACAATATGGTGGTTGTCAAAGGACAATAGATGGTAGGAGGCATTCTCACCTTGTGGAACCCACAAGTGATGAGCCTAATAACAACCGAAGCTACCAGGAACACACTTTCGGTTAGCATGCAAATCATTGGAAATACGGAGGTGATTTTGTTAGTAGGCACACACTTTCGGTTAGCATGGACCCCAGATGATAGAGGAAAAGAGAAGAATGATTCTAGACCTAGAATACCTAAAAGCCCGATCCAACAACCTCCATTGGATCCTGGCAGGGGACTTCAACATCATCACGTCACTTGCGGAGAAAAAAGGAGGTACTAGAAAATTGGATAGATATGTGGAAGATTTCTATATGTTCATAGACACAACGGAGATGGTGGACATCAAAACTAACAATGGAAAGTTCACATGGAACAATAAACGGATGAATAAACATCAGGTAGCGACAAGATTAGATAGATTCTTGGTGTTATAGTCTATCATTCTGCAGGGGTTAACCTTAGACTGTAGCATGCTCCCATGGGGAGGGTCTAATCACTAGCCAATCCCACTGGAAGCAGACTTCCAAACCACACTGAAGAATAAACCTTTCATATTTGAGAAATTTTGGATCGAACACCCCACTTTCAAGGAGAATATCAAACAATGGTGGTGGGAGGAACAACCAGAGCAAGGGACAAGGATGTTCAAACTCTATAAGAAACTAAAGCACATCAAATATAAGCTCAAGGAGTGAAACAAGGAAATATTTGGAAATATAAACCAAGAGAAAAAAAATATTGAAGACAAAATGAGAAAAATCCAGGAAATGTGCATAGTCGAGGGCTACACAGAGGATCAAAAAAAGGAAGAGATCTAGATGACCCAGGAATGGGAAGCTAGATGCCAACAGGAAGAAACTCTTTGGCGACAAAAGTCTCGAGTCAGATGGCTAAGGGAAGGTGAGCGGAACACTAATTTTTTTCATAGAGAAACCATTGCCAGAAGAACCCACAGTAAAATCTTGAAAATTAAGTATTAGGATGGGATCGAGAGATAATTCCACAAGGAGATTGAAAATACTCTGGTAAATCACTTCCATGGGATAGCCTAGGAACCCAAAAAAGACAGAACAAAGTCCATCCAAATGATAACTCAACACATCCCTCGTCTAGTCACCGAGGAACAAAATAACAACTTAAACAAACCCACTACTAAAGAGGAAATTGACCAAGTGATCTAGGAGATGCCCAACGGGAAAGCCCCAGGTCCAGATGGTTTCACAGTGGAATTTTTCAAAGCCTGTTGGGAAGTGGTCAAACATGACATTTATAGGCTAGTGGAGGATTCCATATGGACAACCTCCATTCTCAAAGCGCTAAACTCTACAATGATTACTCTAATCCCCAAAGAAAATGAAGCTAGGACCCTTGACCGATACAGACCCATACCTCTATGCAATGTGGTTTACAAGATAATCTCCAAAGTCATAGCCAATAGATTGAAACCCCTCCTACCCAGACTGATTTCATAAGAATAGGCGAGTTTCATGGAAGGAAGACAAATCATGGACAACATCATCCATGCCCACGAACTAATCCACACCCTGAAAATTTAGAGGGGAAATGATAATACAATTGGACCTAACAAAAGCTTATGAAAAAATTAGCTGGCACTACATGGTCAAGACTCTGGAAGCCTTTGGTTTAACCCAACACTGGATCAGCTGGATTGTCATCCTAGTGTCCATGATAAGTTACTCGCTCCTAATAAATGGAGCCCCAACTAAACCTTTCTAGCCTACGAGAGGCATCTGACAAGGAGACCCACTTTCCCCCTTCCTTTTCATTCTGATGATGGAAGGTCTCATTCGAAGCATAAAAAGCGCAACAACAACAGGAGAAATAGCAGGCATCAAACCCTTCGAAAACTTCCCTACTTCCACACACCAACAGCTCGTGGACGACACCTTACTCCATGGCACACCCACAGTCAAGGAATAAAGAGCCTATAAAATAAACTTAGAAGATTTTGGGGAAGCCTCGGGGGTTGAGATCAACAGGGTCTCTCAAGTTGAATTTCGACGGGGCGTAAAAAAGAAACCTAGGAATGACAGGAATGGGAGGAGCGATCAGAGATAGTGATAGAAACATAATCTGACTGTACGCTGGGAGTATTGGAAACTCAACCAACAACACCGCAGAATTCAAAGCCCTGGAGACCGGTCTCGAGATCCTAATCTGTGAAAGGATGAAAAACAACATCGTGGAAGGTGACTCCACATTGGTTATCAACATAGTGAAGAGACTCCAAAATGACACCAGACTGGGCAAAATTCAGAGGCACTAGCGCTTAGCACACTCCCTGCAAAAACTCCAGGAGCATTTGCAGGCGATGAATATAGTGAAGTTGCACTGGGTATGCAGGTCAACAAACGGACTGGAAGACATAATCGCTAATGAGGGGGTTAGCAAGGAAGGACTAGAACTAGACACTACCTGGAGTAACATCCCGAATAGTCAGTTCAGAACAAACTGCATCCAACTTGGGAGAAAATACCGTGATGACAACCTAAGTACGGACGACCACACTAAGGAAGGAGACGCAAGGTTAACCGACGGGCACGAAGGATCCAGACAGAATCTGATTACCCATCACTCGATCACAATTTACAATGCAGAATCAGACCACACAACAGACGGGGGTACGACACCAAGGTCCTGTCAATAGGAGGAAGTACAAGGGTAGTTCGTGGGAAGGCAGCGAAGGTAATCCATAGGTCGCCAATGAAGAAGGGAAAAAGGTGTTACCATGGACAAGTATGGATACACCTCACCCAAGTACAGGTACAAGGAGTAGCAGAGTTGTTTGTACAACATGTAGGGGCAAGGGATGGCATAGGGGTTATGGTCGGGTCATCATGAGCATGCATACCGAGACAGGGAATAAGGACCGAAAGGTACACCGCTATGGGTAAACCATGATTGCTAAGACAAGCCCGCAGCTAGGGAAACCCCATAAGAGAAGAAGCGCCAAGAACAGATACATACATGAAAAGAGAAACTACAGGAACTACCACATAAACTGGGGATGTGTAGATAGGAACAAGAGGATACTTCAAGGAAAAAACTACCACAAACCAACAGAGATGGTTCGAATGAAGAAAAATCATAGTAAGAGAAGCCCCTAGGGGAAAGAACCCCTGACAAGCCCCCAGAGGATTACAAGGATGGAACAAGCGGCCAGAGAAGCCAAGGGCACCTTTCATATGTTTGTTGAACCAAAGGGAAAAGCGATCATCACCAGGTGGGAGAAAGAAATCAACACTAAACGCAAGGGTAAAGCTTGGAAGGAACTGATTCAAGAAGCAGACTGGATAAGGGGCCAAGGAGCCACACATCCCAGAGTAACCCTCTACCACAAAACGATGGAGGAGGCATGGCGAACAAAGATGTTAATAGACAAGATGAGCTCTGAAAGGACAGGTGCTAGCCAGAAGGATAACAGGGACCACAAAAAACTTCTTACAGAGATCCCGAGTCGCATCAACAACCTGGAGGCCAGTACAAAATGGCTAGCTGAGGACCATAGGGATCAGAAGGAGAAGATGGAGCGAATGACAACCCAATTCCACCTATACTTGCACTACGTCCATCACATGGACCTCACGCCAATGGACCGGAATGGAGCCCCAACCTGTATCAGAAAGACTTGCATGGTGGTCCAGAGGGATGAGAACAAGGATAGGAAGGATGAAGGAAAAAAACATCTCATCATCCTGGACTAGCGTCGGGTCGGCAAACAGTCAAGTCCTGTTGCTCATCGTAGGGTCAGCCTCCTTTTATATGTTGTGTCTTTTTACATATAATGTTTTGTTTAGCTCTTCAAAACTGATATGGTAGGGCTGGGCCGGTTTCCCAAGGTGGCAGCCCAACCATACCCCTCTCCTTTCTTAGAAAACGTAACTCTGGAACCCTTGATTTGTCTCCGTACACTCACAAAAACAAAAAGTGTAAAGAGATACAAGGGAAAAATATTATTAAAAAAGTTTAAAAACTTAAAAAGGTTATTTTAAAGTAATTTGATAATAAATATATTTTGAAAGTAAAAGAATATTTACATAGTTAAAGTTATCAATTTAGTTTAATGATATAATCTAACATCAACAACATTATTGTAGTGTTGTCAATAGATTGTGGAACATTAAATAATTAAATAAGAAACCCTAAAATTATTAATAAACTATCATAACCTTTAAATAAACAAAATTTAATAAACCCTAGTAATATCTTATAAAATAATTAAATTTATTAAATAATTCTACTTAGCCGACACTAAGAAACTTTTCCACTTCCAGTATTTATACCAGCTCTTCTCTTTCTCTTAAAACCCATGCTTTTTGTCCTCAAGATGGATCCTGTATCCGAAAGGTCGACAATCTATTGACTACACTGTGGCTTTTCCAATAAAAACCAAAAATCTCACCCATAGCAATCTCACTCAACATTATTGTATACAAATAAAACTGAATCACAAACATCAACATCATTGTATACAAATAAAATTGAATCGCTTAAAATAATTGACTAATTATTTATATATGGATTATATTAAAAAGAATTAATATTAAGATATTCAAGAAAAAACCCATTCCACTACATAGGTGAAGGGCCGGGTAGGTGGAGTTGCGTCATTCGTCACTAGTGACCTCCTTAACATCCTTTACACCAAACCTTGAAAAGTTCATGTTCCAAGAAACGACCATGTAACGTAAATGACCTGTTACACATTTGCATCGAATTCAAGCGTCGGCATCCAACAAGCAGGGAGGATTTGCGACTCGAAGTTTCTACTTGTTGGACCAAAGAATTCCATATATGTAAATGAAAATAGTCCTCCACGATTCTTTCTTCATCGGGGAAAAGGGATTGCAGTCTACCACGCGCTGGAAAAGTCCATTGGTTCACGTTATAACGCAGAAATTGTCGTACCAACAACAAAAAAATCCGTACCAACAACAAAAACGCTAGAAGGTCGTGGCGGCCGAAAATAAAATAAGTACAAAAATACAACAGTGTGGAACAAAATAAGGCTGTCCATCACCGGCATCCGCATTATAAAAGTGGGGCTAGCCTTTCATAACCATAACTCTCTGCATTGAGGCATTCTATTTCCAGAGATGGCCAACATGGGTTATTCGACAGCAACTATTACAGTGATCACTGTACTGTTGTTGGCTTGCCTTCACATAGCGGAGGTAGAGGCAAAACCGATATTAGGGCTGGAGAAGATAAGCCACCTGCATTTCTATTTCCACGACTTACTGGAGGGCACAAATGTGACAGCCGTGCAGGTGGCGTCTGCTCCCGCCACCAACTCTTCCCTTACTCAGTTCGGCATGGTGACGGTTATGGACGACTGGTTGACGGAAGGGCCGGAAGCGACCTCCAAAATGGTGGGCAGAGCGCAGGGTATCTACGTCTCTTCCTGCCAAGAGAAAGTCCAGCTGCTTATGGCGACGACGTTTGTTTTCGAGAGCGGAAAGTACAACGGCAGCACCCTCTCCATGGTGGGGAAGAATGCGGTTTTCGATGAAGTGAGAGAAATGCCGATCGTGGGAGGAAGCGGATTGTTTCGGTTGGCTCGAGGCTACGCACTCGCCCGCACTCATTCATTCGATCTAAAATCCGGCAATGCAGTCGTTCAGTACAACGTCACGGTTCTCCATTACTCGTCTCCGCCTAGGATATAATTTTATTATACCCAGGCGGCAATGGCTATTATAGATTAAGAACGGCCAGAGAAATTAGTCGAGTTTCGTCTTATTATTATTATTTTTAATACGAAAATAAAACATGACATGCCCTTGAGGATGGTTCAGTGTCCATGGAATCTAGGGATGGTCTTCCATTGTATCTTGGGATCAATCTAACCTTTTCTGGATGCCCTAGATTACCTACGGCTCTGGAAAATTGTAAGGCTCAAAAAAATAGTTTTTGTCATAACAGATATTCTTTGTATTGAATAGATATAAATTTCTCAAGCTTCATTGTACAAAAAACGATACCATATTTATGGCCACAATTAATATTCACCATCTATTGGTATTTCAATAATAAGAACTTAGAGCAATGAAATCTGGGAGGTTCCAATGTTACCAATAATAAGAACCACACACAATATGGTTATAACTTAGAGCAATGAAATCTGGGAGGTTCCAATGTTACCAATAATAAGAACCACAGAAAATATGCTTATAACTTAGAGCAATGAAATTTCTGAAAGGTGAAAACGTTTTTTAGAGTACAAAACTTGAGAAAAGGTTAAAGGTTTGTATCTAGTGATGATTCTCTGGTTAAAATGGATTTATCCCGGTAGTAATAGTAAATATACTAAAGTAAATAGTAATAGTAAGTAGTGAATACTTTAAATTAATTGAGTGGACTTTGTTAATTGAGTCAACTTTAAATTTTTGAAATCTTTGAAATCTAACATCCCTTCTAGTTCATCTCTTGACAACTTCTCCCCCATAGTGGGTTGTAGAGAGCATCAATGTGTTCACATATATAGAAAATATATATATCACAAAAGTATTTATTTGAGTAAATTAAATTCATAAAATTTTAAAATGTATCTCTAAATTCTTTTGGTCTTACAATGTAAAGATTATCTTTATGTTGATATTATGGTAGCTGCGGAAGGTATTAAGCTTTGCCTATAACCTTGACAAGAATAAAATATTGTGAGAAGCAAGAAGAAACCCTAAAGCATTGGATATAAACCTAGAAGACAAGTGAGCTAAAGAAAATAATTTAATATTGAGTCTTTAGTCTCTAGAAAGAGAAGTCGTCTCATACAGCTAAGAAAGATAAATACAGGATGCCAAAGGTCATTTGTACATACACAGCTCGCAACTGCAGAAATCTAGTGCACACTGCAGAAATTTAGCAAGTCCACAAGTCTAGAGAGTAGCTACAGCTGCAGCTACTTCAACTTGTATTTTCAGTTTTAGGCTTAGACTTTCTCTTGGTTAAGGGTTGGACTTTCTACCTTTTGCGCTAGCTCTGTACACTACATTAATTGGCTATCAAGCCTAGGGTTTTCTTCAAGAATTATTCTTTGTCAAGGTTAAGGTGCTTGGGGGTGGCTTCAGCCTATGGTTGGGTGACAATATTGCTATATTGTCTATGGTTAAACGATCACACGTACTTTTCTAATAGGTTATGGTCCCACACTATCATCGAACAATCTAATCACTGGAAGATAGATTGGGAGGATCTGTTCAGTTACAGTTGTAGTTGTAGTCAAAGTTTATGTTGTAGCAACGAAACCCTAACCCTCTTGTTGAGGCACCTTAAGTGAAGAGATTGATCTAATTTCTAGATAGCCTAGTGTGCCCTAACCTAATGCACCTCTTGGTACTCTCAGCAAGCTAAGACGTCAAGTTTGAGTATTTGGTCAAATTCGAAGGTTGACCAAGTCAAAGTAGTCATGACTTACTCTATGAAGTCAGAAAACAAGTTAGAAGGGGGTTCTAACTTCAGAGCATGGAAGACAAGGATTGAGCTCATCCTTGCCAAGAATAAAGTGTTGTATATTGTAAAAGGAAAGATCATGGAACCACAATTTGAAGAAGGAAAAGAGAAGGAATCTCAGAGCATTGCAATTATGGAGAAGTTCATGGGCAATGACATCAATGCCATGAGTATCATAGTGGAATCTCTAAAAGACCACTTGATACCCTACATCTCTCATCTTGACTCATCTAAGAAGATG
The DNA here is from genome assembly GCA_009831015.1 of Picea engelmannii. Taxonomy (NCBI): domain Eukaryota; kingdom Viridiplantae; phylum Streptophyta; class Pinopsida; order Pinales; family Pinaceae; genus Picea; species Picea engelmannii. The sequence goes on along the minus strand of ML796293.1, from coordinate 83,961 downwards.
TATGATGCCCTAACTAATCTCTTCTCAGTCAGAAACATTGGACAAGTAATGAGTCTGAAGAATGAACCTCGTGACATGAAAATGAATGATGATGACAACATAACATCATACCTTGTGAGAATCTCTCAGTTAAGAGATCAACTACAAGCTATTGAAGAAATCATTTAAGAGAAGGAACTGGTAAATATAGTACTCAATGGCCTTCCCAAGACATGGGATTCCTTGGCCACAAGCATGAACACAAGAAAGGAGTATCCCACATTTGAAGAACTTTGGACTTGTTGTGCACAAGAGGAATCAAGGATTAGCGCAAAACAAAAATTCCAAAAGAAAGATGATGATCAAGCCTACACAACAAAGTTCAAGAAATTCAAGAGTAAGAAGAAGTTTGACTCAAGGAAGAAACCAAATCAAGAGAAGGATATGCCAAAAATACAATGCTTCAACTATTGAAAATATGGTCACTACAAGAATCATTGTCCTGAGTTAAAGAAAAGGAAGTAAATACATGAAGCAATAGTTGCTGAAGAAAAGGAACCCTTAAGAAAGTCAAACAAGATGAAGCAGATTTCTTCTTCTAGTCAAGTTAACAATATTCTCTAGTAACATAGTCCTTGTACATACTGTGTTTACATAGTTCTTGTATATCCATTTCTTAGAAGATAAGATGGTCAGTGAAACACCACCTATGGAAGAATAAAAAGATAAGGATTACTATTACTATAATTACTAGTCAAGTAATGTACCTGAAAAGATGAAGTACGTTGACAATCCTTGGTAACAATTCATGTGGAAGCTATTATATAAGTAACAACTTCCAGATAAACTGAAATTAGAATCAAACTTGAAAATACCCAGAAGAAGTCAAAACCGAAAGAAGTTGGCAATCAAGAGGAAATTAGAAAAAGACTTGTGACACTTTGTAGAAGGAAATAAGGATGCAAATGGAAGCATGGACTCTCTTAGATAAAGGGAGTTGATTATATAATTCCAAAAAGAAGAGGATGCATTCATACACGAAATAAGGATTAAGAGGGAGCTAATCCTAAATGATGTGATCCATTGAGAATTATGAAGTATATGTCCATGTTACTATTAAAAGTAGCAGCCATGATAAACAACACATGTTCAAAAGAAGTCTTCTTCGAAAATAAGCCTTAAAGTATCCTTATTTTTCCATATACATCCATGATCCTATGATGAAAGGAAGAAGTTGGAATCTTCAGGGCATGGCATCTATAGAAGACTCCATGGACCCAAGAGATAAAGAGAAACATGAGGAAGAACATGAAGATTCCAAGAAAGAAAGAAAATCCAGAACAACCAGTTAATATATCGAGAATCACAAGACTACCATCTTGGTTTGAAACCACTAGAAGCAATCAAGCAGAAGAAATCAAAGTTATGATAAATAACAATGTATGTAAGAAAATGTGAAAAAGACTTGTGAATGTAAACATTGCGAGATTTAGAGGTTCTTCGAGAAGGAGGGAGGAAAAACTATAACGACAGCTCACCAATATCCATGGATTGGAATTTACATGTAAAAGACTGTTCTTCCCAAATAAAGCAAGTGAGAAAGAAGCTTATACCAGAAAGAGACCCATGTATGCAAATATAAGAAGACCTTGTATGGATTCAAATAATATGATGCAGAGTATCTCATATATAGTAGAAGCATGCTGAAAATGTTCTATAACAAAGATAATGTATCTGAATAATTACTCAGAAGTCCGAGATAATGGATTGCTAATCCATGGAAAAGTCTCACGATGACAAAATAAGTGATACTTGGATATGTTTCAGTTTGAGATTTTCCACGATTTCATGAGCTAGCAGGAAACAAAAGTGTTGAACTCGAACATGATATATTGTAATGATCAGAGTTATATGAAGACTTCAGAGAAAACTAGTAATCCATGACAGACCGAAGTACATTGAGATCAAGAATTATATTCTCCGTGATGAAGTCCAGAAAAGAGAGTTGGTTCTCCAATATATCTCCACAGATGAATAGATAGCAGACATTTTGGTAAAGCCTCTATCCAAGATGAAAAGTTTTCGTACTTAAGAAACAAGTTGGGGCTCGTGGAGATGACTTCCTTACTGAAAAAAAGGAAGATATGTCTCCCAGGTTGGGAGGGAGCACTGTTGTGTTATTGATTTATGGATAGTCATTTTTTAGATCGAAAAATGGTCCAGGATGAGCAGTTCATTTCCAGTTCGGAAGTGGTTTGAGATTTCTGACGGACATGCATTTTCTAGTTCAAAAAAATGGTCCAGATAGGAAAATCATTTTCGTAATGAAAATGGTTTGATACATTGTTGATGTACCATAGACAACGATTCCACTTGTGTTCAGTATGGGGGAATGGTCTAGGAAAACCATTCTTCTTAGCAGTCACTCTGAGTAGTGGTCAAGTAGAATGGTTCACCTCACTGAGAAATCATTCTTTTGAAGTTCACATTTGTGAGTGGTTTTGAAGAATGGTACATTTTGGAGGTTGGTGCAGGACATTCATTTCCTCAGGAAATGGTCCAGATAGTCATTCCCTAAGGAATAATCATTCTCTCTAGGTTGCACTATGATTAGTGATGGAAGAATGGCCCAGTTAGATGAATGGTCCAGGTTCAACAATCAGGGACAAAACTTCCCTAGGGCAGACTCGTTCTCTCCAGGTTTCACTATGATTAGTGTCGGAGGAATGGTCCAGGCCCAGAAATCAGAGACAATTATTCTTTTATGCTTGAGAAGAATAGTCCAGCTATCCCATGGTTGATGTTTTACCTTCTGAGGGCAGATGCTCTTCCATATCTCACAGATGTGAGTGGAAGAATGGACTAGATGACTCAATTTGTATGATGTTATTGTTATATAGGTTGATATCGGATTATATGATCACTGTGGATATTGTATGTCTCTGGACAGTAGCTGTATGCCATTGTGTTGGATGTCTTCCACTGTTTGTGACCATTTTTCACTTATCAAGTAGTCGTTTGCTGCTTGGTGTGGTTGTGTACCACTGGATAGTAGTTGTGTACTACTATGGATAGACACAGTTGTGGTCTATTGAATAGCATTGTTTTGATTTCCATGAATACTATCGCTAGTGTTGAAAATGATTACCAGCTAGATGGACATATGTTCGGATTAGAAGAATAGTCCTTGTATCCCATGGCGTGGCTTCCAACATTTGTTGGAACAATTATTCTTCTAGGATACATGTCTGGATTAGAAGAATAGTTCTTGTATCACTATGTGGAGTGAGTGACTTATTCAACATCATTACCCAGATGGAGTATGTCTTAAAGATATGATGCAGTTGATGTTATTAGATGATATTGATAGTGATGATGGTGCTCATGATTTAATCATGAGATAGTTTGAGTGGCTATGATGATGCTACCGGTTGAATGGCATGTTTGTGCTCAATACCATTGCCTTCAATACCTCCCTATCTAGGAGGGAGTGTTGATATTATGGTAGCTATGAGAGGTATTAACCTCCACGTGTAACGCTGACAAGAATAGAATATTTCAAAAAGAAAGAAGAAACCCTAAAGCAATGGATATAACCCTAGAAGACAATTCGGGTAAAGAAAATAATTTAATATTGAGTCTTTAGCCTCTAGAAAGAGAATTCAGCCTAGACAACTAAGAAAGAGCAGTACAAATACAATATTCCAGAGCTCATTTGTACATACACATCTCGCAACTGCAAAAATATAGTGCGCACTGCAAAAATTTAGTAAGTGCGCAAGTCTGGAGAGTAGCTGCAACTGCAGCTACTACAACTGCAACTACTGCAACTTGTATTTTCAGTTTTAGGCTTGGACTTTCACTTGGTTATGGTTTGGAATTTTTTCCTTGTGTCCTAGCTCTGGAGAGAGGTACACTACATTGATTGGCTATTAGGCCCATGGTTTTCTTCCAGAATTATTCTTTGTCAAGGTTAAGGTGCTCGGGGGTGGTTTTGGCCTATGGTTGGGTGACAATATTTCTATATTGTTTATGGTTAAATGAACACACCTACTTTTCTAACACTTTGCTCTATACAAACACTATCAAATATGTTAAATATGTTCCTCTGTCTGCACTAGTTCTCTATAATTCCATGAAATAGTGTTATGTTAGATGTTATTTCATCATTATATATCCTTAGTTATAAAACAAAACATAAATCTCATCTTGGCATCATATGCAAGTAAAGACATATAGTTTTAGTGGACTTCTAAATTTCACATAAGATATATAATTAGATTATCTGAAACTTGTGTCTCTATTTTATCTTGGATTTGTCTGCTAAGAATATGGAAATAGGAAAGACCAATATTGAATTCTTGAGAATGATTATCTTGGAAGGTGTTATCACTATGTAAATTTCCTAGGCCGAAGAAGCAACTCACAAAGGTAACCACAAAACACTTTAGAACTGAAACCAACCTTTCAGTTCAGAGAGGGATCTCTCTTGTCACTTGGTATATAAAGATATGTTTTCTTTTTAGGATCAGAATCTAGACCTTAGATTAGATGAAGGGGGTATTAAGGTTTACTAGCAAGAAGGAAATGAACCTGTTGGGAAATGGAGTCAATTCTTTGAAAGAAAATGAAAACAATGTTTGGTAGGTAGAACTCTCAAGGAAGCAAAGGCTAGGTAGGTAATGATCTTTCATTTTTTTAATTTGTTGTTATAAAATGGAATAAAAAGGAAAACATATAAAAACATTTATAGCAGCATTAAATATGAATTCTGATGAGTTAAGAAGGAAATGCCAGTGTTCAAATTGCTAGAATCTAAAGCATCATTTGAGATGAATTTCATAACAATTGATATCCAATTTAAACATATAAGTATCAACAGATGAAAGAAAAAGAAACAAGAAGAACATGCATGGAAAGGAACACAGACTTTAGGTCATCACCAATAGATTTTTTGGTATGAAAAAGCTCTGGACATCTGCACTAATATTTCATTCAAATTCAGAAAATATGTATAATGATCAATACAAAATATCCTTTGTGCTTCTGCCAACCCTTTGGACCTCTCCTCTCATTGAATATATAGAAAAATATCATATTCTATCCTAAGGAGGTCGAAATACATATTTTTCCAAATATAGAAAGTTGTTACAATAACTTCGGAAAGAATATTTGCCAAAATCTTCTCATATCCTACTATCTAGGGTTTGATTTTTGACCAACTAAAAATGTGCCAACTGAAGAGAAAATTATGGGATATGATAATTTAATATCCAAGCTTCAATATCAATATAAATTTTGAATTGACCTTGCTGAGTTGGAGGTCCAACAAGTTAAATTTCAAAATATTCTAGAACTTTGTCAGCAAATCTGGCTTGGCGAAATTCTTGAAAATAGGCCTCAAAGATCATTTAATATATTCCAAATAATAAAAATTGTATAAAAATTGAGAGATGTTTTTGTTATTAGGTCCGTTCTTCACAAAAACCTCTTTTGGTTTTCAAAAATTCTTCTCCAGCTCCTCGGAATATGCGAACAAAGATTATGACTAAAACATGAAAACATTAAATGCTTAAATCTGGAAAAATGGGTCGTAAATATTCATTCAAATATCTTAAACTATGCAACATGTGTAAAAACTGAGAGATGTTTTTGTTATTGAGTTCATTCTTGAAAAAAAACTCTTTTGGTTTTTCCAAACGCCTCTCGAGTTGGTCATAAAATGATCTTGAAGTTTACCATTAAACTGTCTTATGCGTAGCATGCTACTATAACACGTTGTGTAACTACAACCTACAATAGTTGGATAGCATTCCCTACAGACTTTGTGTAGCGATGCTATTTTTTACACTTTGTACACCTTTGTTTGAATTTAACTGATATATGATGATGGCTGATGGTGAGTTTGCATAGCGTGTGTACTTTTTGCAAGTCAAGTACCATAAGCATTTGAAAGATATAGAATATGCCATAATAACATTTGATGACTCTTTTCCTTTCATAATGTGTCATAATGTCCCATGATATCCGTAAAAAACCATTCCACCTAGACTTATGACTTGAATCTTTTTGACATGTCATTTGATGGTTCATAGAAATAATGACCCAAAAACCTTGAAACAGCTCATGAGACACAACTCTTTGACAAACCTATAACTCTACCTTGAAAATATTGACACTAACATTTGGCTCCAATGGGGATGTTGTCCTCCTTGTAAGGCAGTAAATAACAACAGATCAAGTTCCTTATCCATTGGGTTGTTCCAACCTCAACACTGTAATCTGCAAATTGATCTGCAACTTGCTCCTTTCAAATTGAAACCAAACTGCAACTCAAACTAAGAATGACAAATGTCACCTATAAAATGAAAAATGAATTGAAAGGGAACTACTAAAAAATATGCTCAGAGTGTTGAGCTTATTTAGGAACACTCCTACCTACCCTAAGTTAATTTCTGAACTATTTTATTAGGTGAAATAAAAAATCCATTGCATCCATATAAGCACTTTGTCAACTATTCCACCTCCTTTCTTACACTCCTTCAGAGGAAAAATGAGAAGCCTACTTAACAACAACTCCAATGAAAACTTGAAAATAGATTTAGCTTTGATAAAATTTAAAAACTTAGGCCCACTTGCTGACTCCAAGAAAGCTAAAAAATGATCCTTAAATGAATACAGAAGACAATCATACTGTATCAACCCTTTAACTGCATCTTTTCTTTCATGTAATTTCAATTGTTGATTGTCATAAAAGGACTGAAAATTTGCATTGGACTGTTGTAATTGTTATAACCCTATAATTCATAGGATCATCTGTTGACTGGAAATTTTTCACTCTGGGTGTATAGGTTTGCAAATAATATTTCATCTCTGCAAATTATTTTCAAGGGAAGTAGTGCACAAAACCCACATAATGCACTTATCCTAAGTTTTGGAGAAAATATGACTTCGCGCTCACAGAGTAAAGACAACACATAAATGAACGGTGGAGAGGTTGGCGCATAGATCTACGGTTGAGATTGAATTCCGGACCCCCCTGACCATTCTGCCTTTAACGG
>ML796293.1:59589-71426 GCA_009831015.1 Picea engelmannii | reverse complement strand
CCGGAATGAGGCTGTTTTTTCGGCGGGCCCTGTCCCATGTGTCATCCATCTATCGCATTGGACCTCCTCCGCTCCAGACCACTTACCGCTTACCATCCTTCTCACTTAAAATTCACCATTTCCTGACATTCCTCGTCACCTCATGACTTCATCCTCCATTTTCCCGCCACCCATCCATACATAAACCAAGCTTAGGGTAAAAAGAATAATAACTTAACAAAGATTAGCAATAAAGTTAGTGTAGTTAAATTAGACTAAACTAGTTAATAATTAATAAACTAATAGCCAAGTTAGTTTAGTAACTAGGTTAGTTGTTATTAATTAGTGTTAAATAAAACAATATTAAAATAAAAACATAGTAATTAACATAAAAGAAAACATTATAAAACAAAATAAAACAAAATATAAACATATTTAATAGAACAAATATTAAAATAAAAAACATATAAAAACATATATAATAAAACAAATACATAATAAATAAAATATATAAAAAATACAAAACATAAAAAACAAATTAATAAAATAAAATACAAAAACAATATAAAACACATATAACAAAACAAAAAACAAAATTAAAAAACATAAAAATAAACCAAAAAGCAAATACATTAAACGTGAACAAAACATGTAATAACATAACATTAAAAAACTAAAAACTAAAATATAATAAAAACAAAAACATTAAACCCACGCTACCCTAAGTTCTACCCCACCCAAAAACTCAACACACCGTCACACATCAGTTCCCCTCCATTCATATCAAACTTTTAAATCCACAACCCTTAAATTTTCCGGACCTCCCCTCACCATCTAGACTTTAACGAGAGGGGGGGGGTCCGGAATAATGGTTTTTGAAAACCACCCCCCCTCCATGTGTCACGATTCTATTCCTGCGGACCCCCCCCCCCAAAAAAAAACCACTTACCACCTCAAGGGGGGTCCGGAATACCGCTTTTCCGAGATTAAAACCACTTTTCTCATTTTTGCCTAATTTTTGCCTGTTTCAGCATGTGTTCGTTCGAGGTAGATTATGGGAAAACGAAGATGGATTTTAAAAATAAGAGAGAGGTTTTTTCTCAGAACTGGCTGAAGAACAAAAACCTCTCTCGGTTTTTTCAACGGCGCTACGATCAGGGAGAATCGAAGCCATCTTCGAGGCCCATTTTTCCAGATTCTCAATTTTCCGTTACAGTCCCGATGTTGTAGGAGTTGTTACGGCCAGCTGGGGACGAATTTGGCGAAACCGAAGGAGGTTTTTGTCCAGAACATACCCATATAAAATAAAATCCTTCATTTTTCTCCCAGGTTTCATCGTTAAAGAGAAAAACATGGCGCTATGATCAGGGAGAATCGAAGCCATCTTCGAGGCCCATTTTTCCAGATTCTCAATTTTCCGTTACAGTCCCGATCTTGCAGGAGCTTTTACGACCATCTGGGGACAAATTTGGCGAAACCGAAGAAGTGTTTTGTCCAGAACATGCCCATATACAATAACCTCCTTCAGTTTTCACCCAGGTGTCATCGTTCAAGAGAAGAACATGTCTGTTCGGATCTCTTTTTCGCAGGAAACCGGTCCGTCTTTCATGGCAGACAGCTCCAAATTTTGTGGGAGTGGTGGCTATTTTTGGTCGAGGCGGTTAAACCGACTTCTGAAACTTATTGGGATGGTATATCCTATTTATTCAGAGGATTTTAATGTAAAATGGTTCGACCTATGAGGTTCCTTGCTGGACAATGGGCTATGTTTGGCCAGAGAACTCTTTCTGTAATCTTTAGATGAATGATCAGTAATATACATGTTGTTTACAGGATTCCTGTGCGGAGGTGTTGGTGGTGTTTCCCTTTTCTGTTGAGTGTTTTCCTGTTATCATTTCGTTTGTTTTCAATTTCTCATTATCATAAGAAGAGTAATAGAGCAGAATTTATTGTGAAATACTCTGCATCTGATCTTGTGATAATCTTTATGTTTCTCCTCTAAAAAGCTTAGTTTATGAATTATTAATTTCTCATTTGCTCGCTTTTTCCTCCCTTATTTCTTCCTAAAATCGACACCATCAAAACTAAATTCGATCCAGCACGTCCACTACCTTTCCATGTTTAAGAGTTATGTCTAAGATCTGAGAGTGAATCACATTTTTAAGCGCAGACCCCATTTGCCCAATGGCCCTCCTTGCTATTCCAAAAAAACCATTTAAAAACCCCAACCCCACACTTGCATAACTATCCTAATACCTATTAAAACAAAGCTATATCAGACAGAGAGATCCCTCTCTGAGTCTTGGAGGGCTAGATCCAAGACTCGAAGTGGTTTTGATGTTGCATCTGTGATTGCCTTACAGCCTTGGGCAAATTACAGAGTGCTAACAGTAATAAAACATCTTTTGGAAACAAGGGTATTGTTTATTTTGACACTAACTCATGATCATCTGCACTTCCATCCTTACAACTGATCATAGGCTGCAAATTGTGACTATTTAAACCCTCCATATAATCAACTAATGGGTCATGAAAAAGAAGAGGAGATTTTTGTAATTCATTGTCAATTTCCCCATTGAGTCTAGATGACTTTGCATTAGCCCATAATCAACTTCATTAATGGTTTCAAAATTTTATCTCAACAATTTAAATGAAACAAAACATAAAGGCAGAGACTTACCTTCAATGGATTCACAATTTTCATGATATTCAATGTCATAACTATCATATATGAGCTTAGTGCTTTCATCGGACTGTTGAAAAGGAACATTTTTTGATAACAAGCATACATCTAATTTCAAATTTAAAATGATGAAATTCTCCATATAGAAAGCCACATGATCATTTTCTTATAGAGAACATGCAATTTCTTTCTCTGGAAATTCAGCCTGATAGTCATCATTGTACTCATCATGCCTAGGAAAATCATCCACATCTGTAATGTCATCATTGAAAAACATAGGGACAACAACTTTCTCTTCAATACGCTGGTCTGACAACTCACTTTTATGAATGTCTTGAAGTGAATACATAAAATAATCAGCTTCTAACTCATGGTGACATGGATCCAAATTCAAATCACCATCATAATAATTCGGGCCAAAAACTTCTTCTTTAACAGGTAAAATATAATTTTATGCAACATTACCAGCATTAAAAACTTCAAGAACATGCATAATATTATCAAACCTCTGCTCAAAATTCAGATCAATTGTTTGTTGTTCATGTTCACTATCATATTCTTCAACATCCAACTCCTTGTCATCAATCTGATCCAGAAACTTTCTACAAGCTTGTAAATTGTCTTCAACCTCTTGGGCATCAGTGAACATTTGTTGTAAGGACTTAGATCTTCTTTCCATCAGAAGAAAAGACAAATATGGATGAAAGGATGTTGCATAATGGAGCATGGCAATAGCTTCAGTGGGTTGAATTTCCTTGGGTAAGTTGTAATAAATACTATAAAACCTCCTACTGAACGTAGATATAGTTTCACTGCTCTGCCTTTTCATGGCATAAAACTTTGTAATATGTATATCCAAAGATTTCCTCTTGCCCAAAAATTTCAAAAAGACATTCTTCAATTCCTCACATGAGCTAATTGTCTTTCACTACAAGTTTTTAAACCGGTCTTTGGTATCCCCTTTCAAGGATTGAGAGAAGGCCCTCATACAAACATCGTCATTATCAATATCAAACAAATATATATAATTTTCAAAATCTTGGATGTTCTTTTCAACAGAAAATTTATCGGGTTCTCCACCGAACCTAGGCATGTATTTGTGGTGCTTTGGAGGAAAATCATGAAGAATAGAAGGCAATTTTATAGGTATGTATCTGTCTGGGATCTTAGAGGGAATACGATTCAGTACAAGAGATGGTGTATCAACTTTGGTTTCATGAGGTTCAAAAGACTGAATATGGTCCTCATATGTTTCGAGAAAAGGATCTTGTTCAGGATCAACAATGAAAGAAGAAAGTTTGTCTACAGTTTTTAAAGAAAGATATACGAATGTAGATTTATGGTATTTGTTTGAATGCGGCAAGTAAAGAAATATTCTTTTGAAAAACTCAGGAAAGGACAAAAATATATTAATGAAACATGAAACTACTTCCAGGAGAAAACTCAATCTTATGTACCTGGTCTTTCCAATGTTTCCTTTCATATCTCTGTCAACAGGTCTCGTTCTCTAATGGAGTCTCTGAATCTAATTTGAAGTTTGATTGGAGTCGCTAGGTGAATGATTTAAAGCCTCCTTGTGTCTGTTTGTTTTCCACCATAAAAAATTAGATCTAATTCTTGTCGTTTCTCCCAGGGAAAAGTTCACTTTCATTCCCCTGCAATGAAACCAAAGTTTTATCACTATGTAAATTTCCTAGGATGAGGAAGCAACTCACAAAGGCAACTACATAACCACTTTAGAGATGAAACTAGCCTTTCAGTTCAGAGAGGGATCTCTCTTGTCACTTGGTCTCTAAAGATAGGTTTTTTTTTTAGAATCAGAGGCTATATCTTGGATTATATGAAGGGATTTTTAAGGTTTACTAGCAAGAAGGAAAGGAACATGTTGGGCAATTGAGTCAATTCTTTGAAAGAAAATGAAAACAATGTTTGGTAGGTAGAACTCTCAAGGAATCAAAGGCTATCTAGGTAATGATATTTTGGTTTTTTAATTTGTTGTTATAAAGTGGAAGAAAGAGGAAAACATATAACAACATTCAGAGCACCATTAAAGATGAATTCTGATGAGTTAAGAAGGAAATGACAGTGTTCAAATTGCTAGAATCTAAAGAATCATTTGAGATGAATTTCAAACCATTTGATTCCAATTTAAACATATAAGTATCATCAGATGAAAGATAAAAACAAGAAGAACATACATGGAAAGGAACACAGACTTCAGATCATCACCACTAGAATCTTTAGTATGAAAAAGCTCTGGACATTTGCACTAGTATTTCATTGAAATTCAAAAAATATGTACAATGATCAACACAAAATATCCTTTGTGATTCTACCAACCCTCTGGACCTTTCCCCTCATTGAATATATAGAAAAATAATATATTCTAGCCTAAGGAGGTCGAAATCCATATTTTTCCAAAGATACAAATTTGTTACAATAACTTAGGAAATAATATTTGCCAAAATGTGCTCATATCCAACTATCTAGGGTTTTATTTTTGACCAATTAAAAATGTACCAACTGAAGAGAAAATCATGGGATATGATAGGATAATATCCAAGATTCAATATCCATATCAATTTTGGATCAACTTTGTTGATTTGGAGGTCCATCAAGTCAAATTTCAAAATATTCTAGAACCGTGTCTACAAATCTGGCTTGGCGAAATTCTAGAAAATAGGCCTCAAAGATCATTTAATATATTCCAAATAATAACACCCGTGTAAAAAATGAGAGTTTTTTTTGTTCTTGGGTCCGTTCTTGACAAAATCCTCTTTTGGTTTTCAAAAATTCTCCTCCATCTCCTCGGAATATGCACCCAAATATTATGATTAAAATAGGAAAACATTAAATTCTTAAATCTGGAAAAACGGGCTGTAAAGATTCATTCAAATCTCTCAAACTATGCAATATGTGTAAAACCAGAGAGAGGTTTTTGTTATTGAGTTCATTCTTGAATAAAAACTGTTTGGGTTTTTCCAAAATCCTCTCCAGTTTGTCAAAAAAGGATATTGAAGTTTACCATTAAATTGTCTTTTGTGTAGCATGCTATTGTAACACGTTGTGTAACTGCAACCTACAACAATTGCGTAGCGTTCCCTGCAGACTTTGCATAGAGAATATATTTTTTACACTTTGTCCACCTTTTTTTGACTTTGGATGATATATGATGATGGATGATGGTGATGGTGGCCTCATTATGATGATAAGGCATCCTAGAACCTCTTCAACCTTCCTCAAAATGACATTTTCCTCTCAAAACTTCAAAAACCTAATGTGCCTTAATATTGCAAAGAATGAAGCCAAACTATATTTGAATGATGACCTACTTTTTATGATGTGTTCTCATTGACTATTTCATCATCACTCACCTTTATGATCTTTTAGTGAACCGTTGAATTATTTGACAACTTACACAACGAACTTGCGTAGAGACCTTGGATGAAGGATTTACAAGTTGCAGAGAGGAGAAATGATGCTTGGAGAGTTTGTTGCATCAAAAATGGAAGGGGAGAGATATGCATACGTTGAGAAAAAAATATTTGAAATGCGATTTGACTATTTTGGAGTGATATGATAGTTTGTGTAGCATCCAGGAAGTTGCACATTGAGTTTGTGCAACATGTGTACTTTTTGCAAGTCAAGTACCATAAGCATTTGGAAGATATCAAATATGCCATAATAACCATTGGTGACTCTTTTCCTTTCATAATGTGTCATAATGTCCCATGATATCCACAAACAACCATTCCACCTAGACTTATGACTTGACTCTTTTTGACATGTCATTTTATGGTTTATAGAAATAATGACCCACAGACCTTGAAAAAACTCATGAGACACAACTCTTTGACAAACCTCTAACTCTACCTTGAAAATAATGACATTAAAAAAAGTAAAGATTCAATTAAAATAACCTGGGTTGCATAAGCTCACTTCATTTCATTACAAGATTAAGGATAAAAGGAAGTTTCAAAGATTCCTTAGTGCCATAAACTATGTAAGATTCTTCTATAAGGATCAAGGTGGAGATGCCTCTTGTTTATAGAAGAGACACAGGAAGAAATATACACCCTGGACTCTACAAATGACAAAGGAAGTCCATAGAATTAAAGAGATGTAAACGATATTCCTAGGCTCAAAATTCCAGTTGAAGGTTTTCCTTATATTCTAGAAATAGATGCATCACACACATCCTCGTCACATGTCTTATTGCAAAAATAGAATAATCTAGAAGAAATTTGCATGTATGCTTATGGCATTTTTCAAGATGCAGAAACTAGGTATCCATCTAGTCATAAGGGGAATCTTGTTATCAAAAGAAACATTACTAGATTCAAATTTTATCTGAAACTTGTCAAGTTCATAGTTAGGATAGATTTGAAACATATGGCAGGGATGCTTAAAAACCAAAGATTTCTTGAGAAAGTAAACAATAGAATCCTAATATGGACCTTATGGATTGATGGATATGATTTTGAAATTTAATATAAACCAGGAAAATATAATAACCTTGTAGACCTGCTTACTAGAGAAGGAAGCATGAGCATTTTGGATTGTAAAGTCCTTACTAGGAAAGAAAAGGGGAAAAGTTCCATGGAAGAAGAATCTAGTAGTGATAGTCTTTGGTCCAACAAGAGCTTGAAAGATGGAATTATTGTCGGGAGCATTTTTTCATCGAAATAAAAGGTTCCCTAGGCTCCATAGGATACTTGAATTTTGGGCATCTGACCATGATGTAATTAATAATTATAGGTATTTTTCTAACTCTAGATACCATAGTTTGTTTTTTATTGTTGGAGGTCTACACATTGGTCAATTAGTTCTAGAAGTTCTTGAACTAGTTATGACATTTAAATATTGGTGCCAAATCCATTAGCTCGAAAAATACGAAGGATCTCTTTGGATCATGATGAATTGTGAAAATATCACCCCGTACTTTTGGGGAAGATACCTTTCAATTTTATGTCCAAATAAACTCCATGTGAAGATAGTGAGATGCATGAAAAACAAAAAATAATTGAACTCCAAGTAGATTTCTTGGCTACTACAAAAAATCATTGTTGGTTCTAGTTTCAATTTGATTTCACATGGACCTAGCTTGAGTCAATTGTTGAAGACCCCACTGAAGGATAATTTTATTGGTTCGAGAAATCTTATTTCTCATCTAACTTTGTTGAAAATTATGGGCCACCTACAATGGATGGATCACCTTGGAAAAATGGATTTTGAATTCTTCCTCCTAGAACACGAGACCACCTTTCTAACAAATATGACTAGAGTGAGATCTATTTGTATAGTAGTAGAGATATTTATCGTGCATGCCAAGAATGGTATCAAGAAATTGGGTGAAAACATGATGGACCCTAGTACTTATTTTTGTACACAAGAATAAAGTAAATAAATATATTGTATTTCCTATGTGTTCGAATTGGTCGCCATATCGATGAGACTCCAAGGGCTGAGATAACATGTGTTTTTCCCCATATTCCCAATTCCAAGTCCATAGGAAATTTTGGTCAATAGAGGCTTGCGCGCCAAACTAAATGCTAGTTTCGCATAATGTATTACTAGAATAAATTTTTAAAGGATATAATTAAGGACCTTGAGCTCTCATTTGTATCATCAGAGAATTGAGAGAGAACTTGTATAAGGGGTCCCTAGTTCTAAGAATCCTATGTAGAGAGGGGTAGTTTCTCTGTGTGAATCTAAAGTGGCAAGAATTTTAGAAGTCCATATTGGAGTTTGTAATATCCTACTATAATTCCATTGTATTGGAATTATGCCTACAATGATTCTTCTTAATAAAGATCGTATCTTGCTTTCTATAAGATCCAAGTTTCTCCTATTGCACTTGATAACAATTGTTGACCTGAAATGAATAGTTACCATATGGTTGTGAGTCACAATACTTTCTCACCATTTTATACCTTCAACATGTAAGTTAACTAATTATTTACCTTTTTCTAATATTTTTTGACATGACATCAATAGTTGTGGTATGGTAACTCATCTCTAAAAATCTATGTGATCATTGAACATAGATCATACATGTGAATTTTATTCAATTTACACTAGTATCATTTTGTGTAGTTGTCACATTGTTATCTAGAAAAATGATTCAATACCTTATGCTCAAGCCAAAATAGAGAAGCTAGGTTGTCATTCGATAAAGAGAGAAACATCACATTTCAACTGAATAGCTACAATAGATTGGTTTATGGATCATTATTTAGATCTGTAAATTGGATAAAAATGAGAAAACCTTATATTTTTTACATTGAAGGTTACATCTCTAGGTTGATAGAAAAGGGTTTGATTATGAGAATCCATTGTATTTAATTATACTAGTAAAAGAGCCACCAACTTAAGAAACACATACATTCTATTGTTATAATTGCTAACAATCTCCATAGGTTTTTGCTTGGTTTCTTTTAACTTTTAGGCACCCAAATGTTTCCAAGTTGCATATAGGAAGTTTAAAGGAACTTTATTGAATTTATCCCTTTAAATATCTATCTATTCCTTCATTTAGGTTCGTAAACTAGTCTAAGGCTTGATCTCTAAGCGATGCACTAAAATTACTAACCATCATACATCGTCGATGACCAAAAGATCAATGCTTAGTTGTCATACATATAAACTAGTGTTCCTTTGGATTTCCATGTCCATCATACACAACAAGGGTCATGATTTATTTAGGAAAATTCACCATTATTTTAGGTTGTGACAAACTTGATGTTTTAGATATGTATTTCTCACTAGTACTAGGATATTTTAGTTTAATTATCTTAGTTTAAAAACAAATTGTGATTGTTATATCGAATTGAAACCTTGGTTAATAAATTCTTTGATAATCTACATTGATGATCTATGCTAACTTGATTCAAAGCTTATTCTTTGGGCTAAGTCTCTTTATTATATTATAGTGTAACACCTCAAGGTTTTTCATGTTGAATTTGTGTAGTTGGTCTTTTTTCATTGTTGCAACTTCATATTTACTGCTAATTTTCTTATAAGAAATGGATCTAGGCCAATGAATGGGAGTGAGACTCAGTACCTACAAATAAATTTGGAAATTAATGAAGATTAGAAAAGTTTGTAAAAAAATGTAAATGAAAAACTTGAATAAGACAAAGATGAGAGTGAGAAAGAAAAATGTGTGAATTAAATGAAAAGAAAAATAAAAATAGGAGAGAAGGTTGACGAATGGGAAATGATGGGTCATGGATATTGGCCTTCCCCTAACCCCTAGCTCTTAATATTTCCTCCTTCACTCTCATTCTTAATGGGTCTTTTGGAAAAGAGAGGAAGAGGCATAGAGAGCCATGAAAGCATTGTACCATAGATTTCTGAAATAAAAAGACTAAGTGCCCATCTAAATCTGGTTTTCCCATTTGGGTTTCCAAAATATACCTTCATAGAAGACATTCTTGGATGTAATCATAGGTTTGGAGGGATTGCATGGATTTTAGTAACATATTAGAGTGTATTTTTCTTCCACTGTTGGCATTTTTCTGGGGCATTGTCAAGCCTTGAAGATAACCAATAGTGACCTTCATTTTTCTTGTTGGGGATAAAAAATGGTGAAACCACTCAAAATAATGTTTTTTCTTGCCATTTCTCATTGGTTGTGGTGTGAAAATTGTTGGCAATTTGGTTGTAACTGATGTCAACCTTGATAAATAGGTGAAGTATCATTGATTGATGGGTTTGAGAAGCATTGTTAATATTGGACATATTTTTATGAAGGTGACTTGAATGTCAGGAATTGTCAATATTGGAAATAATGTTATGAAGGTTGGGAATAATGTTATGAAGATGACTTGAATGTCAAGCATTGTCAATATTGGACATAATGTTATGAAGGTGACTTGAATGTCAAACATTATCAATAATAGACATAATGTTATGAAGGTGACTTGAATATCAGTAGAAAGATAATATTGACTAATATATTGTATGAGCTTGATACACTCCTCCTATATTGTATAAGGTTGAGATCGTGTCATTAACATCCATGCAAAAAATAAGAATCTATCCAGATAAAAAAGGTAAATGGATAATCCAATACGGATCCATACAAACCACAAATAAATAAGTTAATAAGACATGGTTCATTAAAAGTGATTCAGAAAATATCAATTGAAGAAGAGTCTAGAGATGAGACAGAATGTCAATCGTGGATGTTTGGTGAGGAAGAATTTACACCATCGAGTCACAAGTTGAGTTGATTCAAACAATAATAAGGTCAACTATCTGGAATTCGATCGACTGCAAGAAAAGTTGAAAACAAGTCGACTGACTGCAAGCCTACAGATTGACGAAAGTTGGAGAATACGATCAATTTCAAGACAAGTCGACGACAAGTCAACCAATTGAATGTCAAAGTCAAAGGAAAATTGAGTCGGGAAATACAAGTCAGCCAAAAAAATTCAAGATGACCAAAGTCGAATTTCTCAAGTTAGTTTTCTTCCAAGTCGAGTCGGTCCAATAAATAATTAACCTAAAGGTTGAAGTCGAAGAAAACTTAAATATAAGTTGGGTCGAGGCTAAAGCAAGATGGGTCGACTAGAATTGAAATACTCAAGTCGAAATTTCTCCTAGTTGAGTCAACCAAAAATATGTTTGTTGATCGAATGAGGAAGCAAATACGAAAAAGGGTGAGACCAAGTCAAATCTTCAGTGACTAGCAGCTGAGAGGGAACTAATTTTAATATAACCATACAGTAAAATGTTTACAAGTTGAGTTCAAATAATCACCAACAAAGGAGATATGTGGAGGTTGATTTAGACATTCATGAAAAGGTAATATGTACTGAAGTCGATCTGGAATCCGACAACGAAAGGAAAATATGGGAAATTTTCCTTCAAAGAACCACTTGTACTAGCCACCTCACACATGTTCTAAGGAAATTTCCCACATGTTAGCTAATTGGGCATGTTCTGCAAAAAATTGTAGAATTTTAAAATTCATTTACATCACTCCAGAATATTCATACGAAATTCACTATCTAATTTGGTGTAGGAAAAAGAATTAATAAAAGTTTCCATTTGTGTTAATTAAATGAAGGGGTGCAATGTTACATTCCAAAAGGACACATTGTTTCAAAGTGGCACCCTTTGGAGGACTATATAAGTAAAGGAATATGAAGGAAAGAAGGCATCTTGG